>JARYGA010006633.1:0-41700 GCA_030545235.1 Helianthus tuberosus | reverse complement strand
TCAGGTGCGAGTATCCTTCAACTAAACATTTACAAAAGTTAGTAATTTCGACATTAATAAACGCCCGTATTGTAATACAAGGCTTTTTACTATATGTGTCAACGCACGTAATTTCGTCATCTATATCAATCATTTTAATTGGAGTAACGTGTATTACACGATAACCCTATGTGTTGTTTACAACACTTTAGCATGCTAAACCATTAACATACATGTACTTACCAGATTTGTGATCATGCCTCGAACCGAACACAATTTACTCTTTAACCATGAGCTCTTATTACCAACTTGTAACACCCTTTAAATTAAATCAAGGTTTAACGTATAGTTTATGAAAAGGATCATGTAATTAAGTTTACATATACATCGGAAATACGGGTTTATTAAAAACGTTTACAATTTAAAAGTTTACAACGTAATGTAATTAAGTTCGTCATTTAAAAGTAACAACGAGACGTCGTGCGGAAGCTTGTTTCTTGATCGTGTTCAGTTCTTCATTGAGCTTGATCGTCCTCCGGTACTAGAAATATACCTACAACTCATAAAACATGAGTTAGATTAGTCATACGTAGCTTAAAACGTATTTAAACGGGTTCGCAATGCATATAATATTAGAATAAACATTTTTTGAATTTTTGGAACCCGTCGCGTCGCGCGACGGCTCCTTGCTTTTGCTGTCGCGTGGCACGACGCCCTGCTTTGTCCAGAATTGTTTGTTGCTGAACTGCAGATTCCCGGCTCAAAACTGAAACTTATAATTCACAAAAACGTGCATAACTTTTGTTCTACTTATCCGATTCACGTGATTCTTTTTCTCACGCGATCGTAATTTAATTCTCCATCTTATGGAGTTAAAAATCTGTCATTCAAACTAATAAAATTCTAAAATTTTAAGCATTCGGCTTATTACCCAAAATCAACATTTTGACCCGTTTGAATTTAAGACCTCCAAACTTGTTTCTAGTAAATCGTAAATCATATATCAAAGTGTTTAACTCAATTCTCTATCTCGGATTCTTAACTTTTGTGAATTACGCGGCAAACACCTAAGTTACGCGCGTAATTTATTTTGACCCAAAATCGTACACATAACTAATATCTTATTTATGCGTACCTGGCTCGGTCAACATATAGACCCGTTTCATTTTTTTATACCTTGATTTTATTAGCCGCTAATTCAAGCGACACAATTATTCAATTTCTGTTCAATCCTGTGAACATATAACTTGACAAACAAATGTTAGTCGATATTGCCAAATGGTGTTATCATCACCATTTGGCCCGTTTGGCCTATATGACCAAACATTTACATAAATATCAAAACATGGTTTTTAACTACCAATTCGCCCATCCGACCCATTTCGGTGTTTACCATTAGATCCTCTTTTTTTTTTAGTAACCAAGGTTTTTCATCCTCTTATATGTTTCGTATTGTTTCATGTCGGAAACATATTCCGGGTATAGCTTTTTATTGTACTTACAATCTATGGATAAATACATGTCTAATAAAAGGGTGTAAGCTTTTACTTACCTCGCATCCAAATTACGCTTTCCTTTCGTACTTGCTCCGTTTGACCCGCTTCATTCCCAAGCCTCCATCTAGCTTGTCAAGAGTCAAACTATCATCATAATTCACAAGGTGGTTAGATTAGTCATTATAACCACGACTATTCCACCTTACGTATTTTCTATGTCAGAACTACTATTTGACTCCGTCCATGGTTAGTTTAACTTTTCAAAAGTTAACTACCCTTAATTATATGATATGTGCATATAAGCTAAATCGAATTCATAATTAAAATTTGTATTACCCCACATCACACATAATTAGTCAAACTAGGAAATTACGCGTTTGATTCATAATTTCAACATATGAACATTGTGGGCATGATTTATAACATCAACAATTAAGTTTCGTATCACTGAAAATAGGCTGTTTTTGGTGACTTGTTTAACCTGTTTACATGTCTTCAAAAATTAGGATTTTTTTATGTGGCGTACCACTCCGAGGGTTAGGCCTTGTGTTAAAATTTCAAGATCTAACTCTTTACCAAAAATTCGTAAAAATTCATTTACTAAGTTGCAATCAGATTCGTCACTTCTGACTGCAGCTTACGGAAAATTTCATTTAAAATTCCTCGTTTATCTGATTGACGAAATTCCAATTGGCGATTCTTTTAATCACTTAAAACTATCTACAGTAAAAATTTGAGATCATAAATAAATTTTTAAATTGATTTATGACATTCGTAATCGGCTGCAAATTCTGCCAGAAAAGGCAGCTTGAACCTTCGATACGGAAAAATTCATAAAACGCTCAATTTTTGTCGAAAAAATGCGATTCCAGTGGGGTTTTAAAGATATTTCCTGGAATTACATTTTAGACTCAAAAAAACATTTGTTTTTGTCAAGTTTTGTTCAGGTTACAGCCAATGCAAGTCGGCTGTAAATTCTAATCAGGAGCTGTTTGAATTCAGCTTTCAATTTAAGCATGTTCTTGACATCATAACACTATTTTTAGCAATCAAAACCCTAAAAACATCTCATACATGAATTTGGTATCAACAAAAAACTGAATTTACTTGAGCTAATCATGATTTCAACATATACTTGTCTAGGGTTTACTCCTAGACACTACTATGTTCCTATTTCATCCATATAACAATCATGCATCAACAATTTCCGAATTCTCTAAGTTCATCAGAATTTCAAGTAGAGATTTTCTATCAAATTTCACATACCTTATGACCCCCTTGCAATGGAGATCACCAATCTAGGCTCGGATTTCGTTTTGGAATTGATCTTGACCTTTAATTTGATCTAACTTCAAGAACTAGGGTTCAATTGAGGGAGCTTGGTCGCCCCCTGTGTTTTCCTGCGACCAGACACACTTAAGTGTGTGTTTGGTGTGGGTTATTTTGATTTTAGTTATTCAAGTTTCTAACTTTACAACTTAGGCCCCTCAATTTTTGTTTTATTTATAATTTAGGGGTTTCCATCCATGGTTTATAAAAGGCTTACTAGTCCATGCTTCTTTATTGTTTTTAAACTAATAATTAACTAGGTTAATTACCCCTAGTTAACTTAGTGAGTCCCGAGAGTTCTAACCCGTTTATTTTAAGTTCCGTCAACTCGGCCCTTTTATCCATTTTATTTCTCGAAAGTTCTTATCCGCTTTTTAATTAATATTAGGATTGTTTATTTAAATCCTAATATTTACCGGGTTACTTTACCACTAACGGTACTTTACCCTTCTTTTAGTATTAACGGAGTTTGATTACCAAACCCGTTTTCAGGGTGTTACAACGTGGCCCAGACGGTTATAACCGTCTAGTGGTGCACGATTGGGTCTTCCAGAAGATTACAGATGTAATCTAGTGTGACTCTTTATCGTGTGGTATCAGTGTAGTAAAGAATATCCAAGTCTGGGTATTACTTAAGCGGAAGTGTTAAACTAGGATTTTCATCCTTGTTTGTTATGGAGAAAAGTGCAAGGATTTATTAACTTCCTTTTGGCGTGCGGGTGTTGCCTGCTGTCTTTCTTCTATGCTTCTCTTTGTTGGACCAGTGCGGCCGCGCAAGGTCTAAAGAGGCTTAAAAGGTGATGCTGTGGTATGGTCCCAAGTACTTAACGCGAGGTTTTGGGACCTTACCCCTTCAAGTCCCCCAGTCTAGTGTTGCTCTTATGCCAATAAGTGGGACACTGGACTATATGGGAGGAATGCTTTTTGCTATAGGGCTTTTTGGGCGCGAAAGTGGAGAATCTTCTATGAGAAGATATTCTTTGCCCATTATTTTTGGGTTTTCGAAAAAATCATAATTCTTTAGAAAGATGGAAATCTTATGAGGGAAGATTTTTTGCACCTTTCTTTACTCTGAACTGTTATTATCTTGAGCGAAGAGCTTTTGCAATTATGAGCTGAGAGTTGCTTACGTCATCTCTATAGTTTGTGCTGCCTCTTCATCTCCTAATTTTAACTATAGCTCTGGGAATATGTGCAGACTCTGTCAGAGAGTTATTAATGGGATGTGACGTTTGTGGTGACAGCGCCGTTGTAAAGTCAGCTGATTTTATACTTAATCATCACAGTTCTCTTTCCGATGCTAACACTAATCTTTCCTTATATATTTGTTGGGTGTGAAACTCTTTACCCAATTTTGGAAAAAAATTAAGAAAAAGCAGCAGATTCGGTGGAATATGTTTTCCGAAGTTTTGAAGATGTTCGAGGCTGCTGATGCTTTACTTCTGCTTTCTGGTTCAACGGTCGATTCTTTCACCTGTGGTGGGAGTTCCCATGGTGTTACTCTCCCTGAGGCTCCGAGAGACCAACGCCTCTCCGGTCATTTCGATGATAACAATGGAGGAGTCACTAGGCTATCAGCATACCTTGTAACTCGTTCTTTTCCGGTTGATCGGAGGGGAAGCTCTTCAATTGTTTATCAACGGCGCCACCGAACTGTCATTCCGGCTGAAGTTTCGTCTGATGGAAATGTGGCTGTTGCTGCCGGAGATGACAGGGAGGATAATAACCCTTGGATTGTTGATCCCCATCCCTTGTCTGAGTATGGTGAGGTCCTCCATACTCTGTATGGGGTGTTAGACCTGCTTTCTTAGTTTGACTTGTAACTAATACTTTTTTTTTTTGAAGAACCACTGCTGTGTTCTTGTAAATGGCTTGTTAAAGTGTTTTAGTTACACTAATGATATTTTTTGATGCACTGCTGTGCATATCTGCTTTTGGTAATTTACAAGTTTGTGTTTGGATTACAATATGTTGCATATGCTTAATGACTTTGTTCAGGTAGAGCGAATGAGAATGGTATTGTGCTCATGTGTGAACGTAGGTCTAGAATGCGCGCGAGGCTGTGCTTGTTTAGACTGTTCATGAGGTGTACAATGTTCACCATATTGTTTTCGCGTAAACCAAAAGAATTATATGCAATTTGTAACAAACAATAACATGTGTAAAGCTAACTCTTGCATTAACAGGGCGCAGAGCTGATAATACAAGGTAAAATAGAAAAACACATTGCTTGTATAAATGTGATTTGACGAATAGCTCGGCTATATATAGCACCTGCGCAACTGCTGCGCGTTCCAGGTGCGGGGAACGGAAGTCCCGTCGATTCTTTTTAGGGTATACGCCCCTTTGCCTAGAACCTCGTTGATAATGTATGGCCCTTCCCACTTTGGCACTAGCTTGCCCGGTTTTTCCGCATTGGAAGCTTCGTTGTCGCGCAAGACGAAGTCTCCTAGAACGAAAGTACACACGCGTACGCGCGCGTTGTAGTACTTTTCCAGTTTGGATTTGTATCTTGCTTCTGCGATGGCGGCGTTCTCGCACCTTTCTTCGAGAAGGTCTAAATCCATTCTTCGTTCTTCTTCATTGTTTTGCTTTTCCATGGCAAGCATACGTGGCGATGGAAGGCCAATTTCGGCTGGGATTACCGCCTTTGATCCGTACACAAGGCTGAACGGGGTTTCTCCCGTACTGGTTTTTGGCATGGTACGATGAGCCCATAGTATGCTAGGGAGATCATCGACCCATCCTCTGCGCGTCGTCCCGAGCCTTGCTTTTATGCCGTCAACTATTTGTTTGTTGGCACTTTCAACTTGCCCATTTTCCTGTGGATGCGCCACAGAGGCAAAGTTGTGTTCAATCTTCATTTCCTTGAACCACTTCTGAAGATCTTCTGAGGCGAAGTTGGTGTCGTTGTCGGAAATGATGCGCAATGGTAATCCGAATCTGCAAATAATATGTTCCCATATAAATTTGCGGATTACCATTGCTGTGGTTGAAGCTAATGCTTTGGCTTCGACCCACTTTGTGAAATAGTCTACTGCTACGATAATGAATTTCACCGCGCCAGGCGTGTCAGGGAATGGGCCAACAAGATCGATGTCCCATTGCTGGAAGGGCCAGGCAGATGTGATCGGTACGAGTGGATTTTTTGGACGGAGGGTTTTTGGCGCGTGACGTTGACAAGCTGCGCATTTTCATAGTAATTCTACCGCGTCCACATGCATCCCCGGCCAATAGTAGCCTGTGCTCATGATCTTTGCTACTACCATGCGCGGACCGGCGTGTATCCCACATAAGCCTTCTTGTATTTCCCTAACTAAGTATTGTGCATCTTTTTTGTCAACACAGCGCAGGAGTGGTCCCATGAATGACTTTCGGTATAGAATTCCGTCCGCCATCTCGTAGTTTATTGCCTTGTTCTGGATTTTCCTAGCTTCTGCCTTTCCTTCCGGAAGTTTGTCATGCTGCAGGTACATGATGATCGGGGACATCCAGGATTGGTTGCCGACCTCTATGATATTTACTTGTTTGAGAGGGACGGAAGGATTGGTCAATACCTCGATGCGCACCTCTTTTGCTAGATGTCTGAAGCTGGTGGCAGCCAATTTGCTTAGTGCATCCGCATGCTTGTTTTCGCTTCTGTTTATGTGATTTATTTTGAACGTTTGGAATTGGCTGATTAGCATCCGCGCTTTTTCCAGATATAACGCCATAGCTTCACCTTTCGCATCATAGTGTCCATTAACTTGCTCGGCCACCAGTTTTGAATCAACATTGGCTTCAAGATTTTTTACTCCCATTTTAAGCGCTAAACGGAGGCCTGCTAGAAACGCTTCGTATTCTGCTTCGTTGTTTGTGCTCCAGAAATCCAAGCGTATCGCATATGTAAGTTCGTGATCGTCTGGGCTGACCAATCGGAGGCCCGCGCCTGCTCTGTCATCATTAGAAGCCCCGTTTGTGTGCAGAGTCCAGACCCTGTCATCGAAAATGGGCACAGGGTTTTGGATTGCTTCACACTCCTGCACTTTGTCTATGGGAACTTCAGTGGCGAAGTCTGCTAAAACTTGCCCTTTGATTGCTGGTCGTGGTCTATATAGGATATTATATCCTCCCAACTCAATAGCCCACTTAGCTAATCTCCCCGCGACATCGGGTTTGGACAGAATTTGCCCTAAGTGGTAATTGGTGAGAACTGTGATAACATGACAAGAGAAATACCGGCGTAGGCGTCGTGATGCATGTACTAGAGCGAGGACCAGTTTTTCTATCATCGAGTAGCGCGTCTCCGGGCCAGTGAGCATCTTGCTGATATAATAAATTGGGGTCTGAATGTTTTCTCGTTCCACCGTTAACACTGCGCGAACCGCTACTTCTACAGTGGTTCTTTCTCTCGCGGTGCGGTCAGTGTTGGCAGCTGAATTAAACATTCTTTCATTTGCTTGAAGGCTGCCTCCGCCTCTGGTGTCCACTGGAAGTGGGTTTTCTTGGCGCAATTGCGCAGTGTGCTAATGAACGGATAAGACTTTGCAGCATGATTTTCCAAGAATCTGTTCAAGGCTGCTAATCGTCTTGCGAGCCTTTGTATTTCTTTTATTGTTGCAGGTGACGGCATCACCTGGATGGCTTGCACTTTCTCCGGGTTTACTTTAAAACCGTCTCTTGTTACTATAAAACCCAAAAATTTTCCTTCTTCCATTCCGAAGGAGCACTTCGTTGGGTTAAGTTTTAAGTTCACGCTGCGCAAAGAATCGAACGTGCGCTGAATATTTGCGAGCATTGTTTCCTCTTCGAGGCTCATGATGACGAGGTCATCCATATATACCTCGACTGTTTTACCAATGTCTTCCCCGAAGACTGTATCCATTAAGCGCTGGTAAGTAGCTCCTGCGTTACGGAGACCAAAGGGCATTTTTGTATAGCAGAAGATGCCCTTGTCTGTGCGGAAGGCAGTCTTGTCTTCATCATCCTCTTTCATTTGAACCTGATGATAGCCCTTATAACAGTCAAGAAAACACTTCCAGCGAAAAGATGCTAGAGAGTCAACTTTTTTGTCTATCTCAGGAAGCGCGTAGCAATCTTTCGGGCAGGCTTTATTTAGGTCTTTGAAGTCGATGCACATTCGCCATCCGCCACTGTGTTTTTGAACCATTACTGGGTTGGCGACCCAGGTATGGTACTGAACTTCGCGCAAGATTCCGGCGTTGAGTAACCCTGTTACTTGTTCGTTCATGGCTTCCGCTTTTTCTGCGCTGAGACTGCGTCTTCCCTGCACGACAGGTTCTGCTAAGGGTCGGACGTTCAAACAGTGTTGCGCTATATCTCGCGGAACTCCAGACATGTCCGCTGGGCACCAGGCGAATATGTCCTTATTGTTCGAAAGTAATTCCTTTAATTGTATTCGTATTGCCGGTGAAATGGCGTGCCCTAGTAAGATGGTCTGCTCTGGATACTCTGGATTGAGGACCCATTTTTCCGGCTCATTTGGTGTTGATGGTTTGGCCACTTTTGCTGGTGGTTCATCGTCCACGTACATGACCTCTTTACTTGAGTACAGAATTGCTACTCCGGTTTCCGTTGGAAACCCGCAAGCAGCATGTGGAATAGAAGTGATCATGTTGAATTCTCTTTGTGATCTTCTTCCTAGCAGGACATCGTGGCGCGATGTTGCTGGCATGACCATGAAATTTACTGTGACTGTGCATGAATGCTCGCCATCTGATAGAGTCACAGGAAATGCAATTTGTCCTAATGGGAACACAGCTTCGTTGCAAAAACCGGTGAGAGGAAAATCAACCGGCTCTAAACGAGCTTTATCCTCTGGATCAAGTTGTTTGAAACACTGTGCATATATTATATCCATTGAGCTTCCTGGATCTATGAGCATATAATCCGTTCTATAGTGGCCGAAAATGCCGGTAATGATTACTGGTCGTTCCTCCTGAGGACCTCCAGGGACGATGAGAAATATGACATGTTGCTCTCTCCAATGTTGATTATGGCTTCGTTTGCTTGTCGTTCAGGAGGGACCTCCTTGCACCATGTATATCTGCTTTGGTTCGGCCTTCTGATGGTTGGCATCTTTTGATTTTTGAGTTATTTCGTTATGACTATCAGATTGGATGTACCACCGATTAGGTATCTGTGGGTCCAATACTGTAGTGTTGATTGTATCTCCTCTTTCTGTCAAAGTGTCAGATCTGTCATTTGACAACTCAGCTGATGATTTGTGTGAAAATTTGGTTCATAGCGATCTAGAATCTGTTCAACCAGTATTCCGGAGTTCTTTCCGGGAGTGGATCTGAACGATTATGGATCTCCGAGGAGTCATTTCCTTCTGAATGACTATCGTTGCTTCCTTTAATTCACATGGTTCCGTCAATCTGGTTATCTCGGGTTTCGAAACCCTTGAATTCGGATTGAGGACTTGATGGGTGAAGTGGTGAATTCTCTGTCATATGAAACAGAGAGTGAAGAAATGTGAATCGAAACGAGAAAAAAACAGGTAAAACAGAGAAATCGGTGGGCGCCAATGAAGAAACACTGGATAAATGACCGGAATCAATTCATCCAGGGGGTTAGGTTCTGCATAAAAAGGGTGGTTCTATCTCGTTTGATTCAAAGGGACTGGTCTTTTTCTCCTACGAATACTGCAAAACATAACACCGTTAGTCTCGCCACGGGGAGAAGGGAGGTTCTCTCTGTGACCACACTCCGGCGTGAGAATAAGTATGTGTTTATGAAGAAGAAGAAGTATTAGTGAAGTGAATGTAACTTTAGGTTCATACCTGATTTATTCTTTTATTTATAGCCGGGAGTTTTGGCGGGAAAACTTGTTATTGAAATGTTGGCGGAAGATGCTAACTCCGTAAGCGGTTATTTCTCCTTCCGTTAATCCTCTTGATTTGTCGTGGGAGCACACGGATCACTGTTTAGATCAACTGCTGGGGAGTTGCCACGTGGAAAGTGGCCAAGTGGAGGTATACTCCTTAATACCATGCCATCATCGTGACTTTGAGGGAGCCTGGGATGAGGACACGTGGCCCAGACAGTTATAACCATCTAGTGGTGCACGATTGGGTCTTCCAGAAGATTACAGCTGTAATCCAGTGTGACTCTTTATCGTGTGGTATCAGTGCAGTAAATAATATCTAAGTCTGGGTATTACTTAAGCGGAAGTGTTAAACTAGGATTTTCATCCTTGTTTGTTATGGAGAAAAGCGCAAGGATTTATTAACTTCCTTTTGGCGCGCGGGTGTTGCCTGCTGTCTTTCTTCTATGCTTCTCTTTGTTGGACCAGTGCGCGGTTGCGCAAGGTCTAAAGAGGCTTAAAAGGTGATGCTGTGGTATGGTCCCAAGTACTGAACGCGAGGTTTTGGGACCTTACCCCTTCAGTCACTGTTCCGGAGTGTTTGTCGCATTAAACTGATTACATTTCCGTAACAGTCTGCGTATAACTTTCAAGAAAATGATTAAGAGCTCGAAATCGAACAAGAATTGATATGTGTAAATGTCACATGTAATTGTACAAATCCCGAGAATGAAACACAATATTTCATTGGATTTGTATTTGTATGATGGTCATAGAGGCACAAATGTCACATTTTAGGCATCGAAATAAAAGTATCGTCGAAGACCTTTGTATTCTAAGCATACCATATTCTCCAAGTTGTTGCATCCGTGATGGGGTAGACACTCCGCATCCAGTTCCTGCTTCCGGTATTATCCAAGAGAGTCTTCAAAATCTCCTTTAAAGTTGAGTAGGTTCCTAGTGGTTTTAGTCTTAGCCATACGAAAGCGTTCCACCACAACCCTCTCACCCATATGCATGAGGCAAAAATATGATCTGGGTCTTCCTTCGATAAACCGCATCTCGAGCAGATTGAATCCGGAGATTAACACCCCGAAGGACCAACCCCTTTCTTCAAAGCCACTTTACCCATAATCGCCCTCCACAATAGAAAGTTTCATTTAGGCGAAGCCCAAGCGTTCCACCAGAACTTCCACGAGTTGCTTTGAGGCTACAACTCGGCTGCTATTATATCCAGACACAACCCTTTCACTGAAAATTTTCCCTGAAACAATTGGCCAAAACCCAATCATCTTTACTCTCCTTCAGCCCATCCAAGAGAGTCTTTACTCTCCTTCAGCCGAAACAATTGGCCCAAACCCAATCACTGAAACCTTTTCCCCGAAAAAATTGGCCCAAACCCAATACATGAATAAATATACCATTCTAAAGATGCAAGCTTTACTTACCTTGCATCCAATTATGCTTTTCCCTCGTACTTGATCTGTTTGACCCGCTTCTTTCCTAAGCTTCCACCTAGCTTGCCAAGCGTCAAACTATCAGTTATAATTCGCAAGATGTTTAGATTAGTCATCACTTATCACGACTATTCCACCTTACGGATTTTATATCAAAATTATCATTCGATCTCATTATAGGCCGGTTTGACTTTTAAAAGTCAACTACCTATTAACATATACAAACCCACAAATAAGTTCGACAACTCATTTAGGTATTTCATTAATACCCGATAGGAACTATTCTTAGGCCACCATTATAACCACGTTCCCTAACTAAGTTCACGCAGTTGTTAACATCAATTTAACATAATTTCAATCATTGTATGCTAATCTATCAATCTCATACAAAAACTTTGGGATTGTTTCATCACTATAAAATAACCCATTGCATCATATATATGGAATTTACCCAAAAATCAAATTTAGCCAAATACTCTAAACATTCATAAACACATGATGATTTCAAACATCATTTATCATGAATATATCATCTATTTCATAATATCATACAAAAACCCATTTTAAGTCATGTATGATTACTTACTCGAATCTCTAATTTGTTCAAGTATCTTACACATGAATACAAGTATGATGATTATAAACACTCATATATCATCAATTTCTTAATATAATCAAAACCCACTTAACTAGGTGTGGTAAATCATCCAAACACCTAAATCATAGCAATATATTCAAAATTTTCACTTAGGGTTTGTTCCTAAGCAAGTATACATCTCGTATCTCACTTCAATTTCTGAAATTCATACATGGATTGAAATCCATGAAATCTACCAACATTCATAATAATCACCAAATTAAGATTTTTAACATACCTTATGATCCCTTAGTTTAGGTGATCATTAATATGCGTTCATGAACGGATTTGGTGTCCAATTTCCCTTTCAATTTGATGATTTAGATGAACAAGGGTTTTGCACCCCTTGTTCTCCTCCTGATCGTTACACGCACACACACATTTAGTGTGTATTGTGTTTTGTTTTAATTTTGATTATTAAGTTTCAGATTTTGATCACTAACAATACTAATAATCAACTAGGTTAATTATTCCTAGTTATTTTGTTCGAGGGTTGCTTTTACCACTAACGGTATTTTACCCACTCATTAATATTAACATGGTTTGATTACCAAACCCGTTTTTGGGGTGTTACATGATCCCATTCAAAAGCCGAATGAGGGGATCTGACCCAATCCCACCCCCACTAGGCTGCCAAACCACGGCCCAAAGCATGCTCAGCCACACTGCCATCTTTATTTTTTGCAATTTGGAATAATCCTGGGTACCTGGTTTTTAACGGTTGCGTATCAAGCCTCGGGTCTTTCAAAAATCTTGTATTCGTACCATTGCCCACCTTAACCATTAGTTTTTCGGTTATGTCCACCCCACATGTTAACAATTCCGCATCCATCGACCCAATATCTTTCCAAACTCCCGGTATCGTTTTCTTGAGCGGAACCATCTTTGTATCTAAATTAGATTTATGGATTGCTGAAACGACAAGTGCCCACAGTTGTTTCGGATCATCTTTGTATCTCCACCACCATTTCGAAAGAATCGCTTGGTTGAAATCTTTAATTCCACCCATACCCACACCTCCAGAACTCTTTGGTTTCATAATTAGCTCCCACCGAACCCATCTAATTTTGTTACTAGTCCCGTTTTCCCCCATATAAAGTTTTGTGTCAACTTTTCAAGCTTGTTAATGATTGATTTCGGGGCTGAAAAGAGAGATAGATAATATGACGGGAGGCTACCCAACACTACTTTCGCCAATGTAACTCTCTCGGCGAAAGATAGTGTGAGTGCATATGTCTACCGCTTGCGTCAATCACGTATCGTAGCTTAAACAGATGATACAAGACTGATACTGAAGATAAGAGAGCATGTTATGGAGCTGTAGTAGCTTCGTACGAAGCCACCAGCGTCATATGATGGCACCATACAAGGCTTCGTACAAAGCCATTCCTCTATATATATGTGCTTAGGTCTTTGTCATTTGCATCTTTTGAGCAACTTTGAGGCGAAGCTCTACTCGTTTGTTTTCATGGTTCTGTATTGTCAAATCAGTAATAGAAAACAAGTTATAATTACATATTTGTGTTCTCATCCACACACGTGATTGGATTCCGTACATATAACGTGTTTGTACGCATTCAACGGTTGAAGATTCGATCCAGGGTTCGAATTCACAAGTGGTATCAGAGCGGGTGATTGTTTGAAAGGATCAGAGACACGAAGATTCAAGTTTCAACATCAGATTCAGAGCCAAAATCATCATTTTCTACTCATATCTTCTTCTACACTTCTTCTACATTTCTTTTGAAACTTAAAACTCAGATCTTCACAGTTTTAACGGTTAAATCTGCTGATTTTTGAATATGTTGTGTGAAAACTGTTTTTGAACAATCCTACAAAGTTTCAGATCAAAATTCGAACAAAATCGTATTCAAATCAGTGAAAACCCATGAAAAACCTAACTTTGTTCTTCGCAGCATCGCTTCATACGAAGCCACACATCCAGCTTCGTACGAACCCAGTTCAATATTTGTGATCTTGAGAAACTTGGCTTCGTACGAACCCAGGCTTATAGCTTCGTACGAACCCAGTTATTGTTCATACGAACCCAACATTTCAGCTTCGTATGAACGGAGAAGTTGTTTGTTTGAAATTTCAAATTTAATCAAGTGTTTGCAGGTAATCATGGCAGAAGAATTTTACAACGAGTTTTACAACGCGTTCACTTCTGAATCTTCTTAGACAACAACTGCCGCACCAAAAAGCATTTCTAAAGCTATAACTGAGAACATAAATCATGATATTTTTTACGGAACTAACTCAAAACCACTAAAACTTGATAGTATTGAAGATTATACTTGGTGGAAAGAGGGATTTATTAACTGGGCAAAAGCTTATGCTCATGATAGTTGGTTTTGTATGGAATTTGGGTATAGTAGGTCAGTAGATGATAAAAATGAAGAAATTCCACTTAAAAGCTTATCAAATGAAGACAAAAAGACATTTTATCATGAACAGAGAATGATTGTGGTAATACAACAATCGATCAGATATGACATTTTTGCATTGCTTAATCACGACAGGTCATCAAAATCTGTGTGGGAGGCGTTATGAGTGAAAGTTGAGGGTGGAAAGCAGATTAAAAAGAACAAAATATCATTGCTTAAAAAGGAATTCAATTTGTTTGATTGTATAAAAGGTGAAACTGTGAGACAAATGATTGAGAGATTTTATCACCTTAAAATTAAACTTGACAGGTTTGGGATAACAAAAACACGTGAAGAAATGATTGACAAAATCATTAAAGCTTTACCACGTGTTGATCATTGGCAAACATTTTTCTTTATTCTAAAAAATGATGTATTGTTTGACACGATTACTTTGGATGCTTTGATTGAAAAGATTGAAAGTCATGAGCTTTAGTTAAAGAAACAGTACAAAATTAGCAACTCTTCTTATTAGCAAAATGTGGGTCTTTACTACAGGGGAACCGTACCCTACGACTATTCAGTTACCAAAAATTGGTAGAACCTTCAGTGTCGAAAAGTCAAAAGATTCACAGAAAAGCTCATCAAATTACAATCCAGGTTATCATTCATCTTCAACAGCATCAAACTCAGCAGAACCCGATGAGATTCACTGCAACATTGCTCTAAAATTGAAAAATTCTCCAACAATGAGCATCAATGCTGCTAAACAACAAATAAGTTTCTTAGCATCGATTCTGGAATCATACGAGAGTCTGGTAGCAGGGAGAATCGGAAATCCCGAGTTGACAAAAGAAGATTATGACCAGATAGATCCAGAGGAGATGGAATTAATTGATATCAGATGGTGTTTAGCTAGCGGTATTAGAAGAGCTTAATGTTTCATGGAGATAACAAGCAGTAGGAATTCGGAGGTTTGTTAAGCATAAAGCTCGGGTTTGACAAGTCAAAAGTGACATGTTTTCGGTGTAAACAAAAAGGTCACTTCAAAAGGGAATGTGTTAACCGAGAAGTAGATGATCATGGTAATCCATTCCGTGATGGCTACTACAAAAAGGCAATTTATCATTAAACCGGTGAGCATACGTCCGGAGAAAGTCTAAAAGTGAATTGTTGGAAGTTCATCAAAAGAAAAATCACAAGCTTTATTGTCGGTTCATGATCATGCCAAACACATGATCATTCATGATGACGAAAGGTTCAACTGGGTGATTATATAGACGATGATGGAAGTGCATTGAGTGCTGAAGTGAAAGAGAGTGCATTGGTTGCTGAGGTGAAAGAGAGAACCAAAGTAGAAATTCTGCAAGAGAAAACGCCCAAAGAAATATTTTTTGTAGATTGCATGATGATACGGAAAGCCTAAACCACTTAACCCACCCCCCACCGACACCCCCCAAATACCTAAACCCCCCACCCCCAAAAACCTAAATTCACCCTCCCACCAAAAGCCTAAACCCCCCAGCCCCTAAAAACCTAAACCCCCGTATCACACCCCCCCCCCCCCCACCGAAAACCTAAAACTAAGCCCTAAACATAAACCGGAAAAAAACGTAAACCCCCTCCCCCCACACCCAAAAACCTAATCCTAATCCTAAACCTCCAAAAACCTAACCCTAAAAGTTAAACTAAACTCAAAAGCTAATTTTAAGCATGTAATGCACATGTGTAGTACACATATGCACATGAGCAGTACAAGTTTTTTTTTAAATTCTTTATATATATAAAAATAGCGATTTTTAATAAAAAATTGTAAAAAAATTGATATATTTTTAGTTAGTTTTTTTAGATTTCTCATTTGTATTTAGTTTTCTCATGATCCTCTCTCTCTCTCTCTCTATATATATATATATATATATATATATATGGAGAGATAAATTTAACGTACAATACGGCTTAACGTATATCACGTACGACAAATAATTACGCACGTTCATTTGAAAATCACGCACATTATAAACTAAAAAACCCAAATCACACATGTTGGAAATCATTAATCATGCATGATGAAAACATTAATCACGCACGTTATACACATAATCACGCACGTTGTCGTACGTGATGTATGTTAAGCCGTCTTGTATTTTACACTTTTCCTCTCTCTCTCTCTCTCTATATATATATATATATATATATATAAGGGATGGTTCAAATGAAAACCACTTTTAACGCGAAAACTCGAAAACTAACTAAAAAAGTCTAAAACATACTCCAATTTTTTTTTATTAAAAATCGCTAGTTTTTGTACATAAAAAAAAAACTTTACTACACATACACATGTGTAATATTACACACGTGCCCTACAATTTTTTTTTCTTTTTTGAAAAAAAGTTTTTTTATATACATAAAATAGCGAAAATTGGAAAAAAAAAATTGGTATGTTTTTTTTGGCTTTTTTAGTTTATATATATATATATATATATATATACACTACTTTAATAAGCATATAGGAAGGGCAGCAATGGTCATTTGCCATTGTACAATCATTTTAAGCACAGAATACAACCTTTAAAGCAAAAAGGTGTTGAAAAATCCTTTAACACACGCGGAGCATCTCATATAAGCTAACCGGATCTCTTTGACCCGTTTTACTCAAATGGATCCAATATATACTTTCTTTCACTAAATCTAAACCCTAAATTCATTTGATTCACATCCGCCCCCATCCTTCTTCTCCCTTTCTCTCTCACCAGACGCGGTGTCTGCATGCGATGGATTTCACCGGCGATTTCACCATCCTTCTTCTCAGGTACCGTCTTTTTAACGTTATCGGCATTTTTTGTGAAATTTTAGGGTTTGACTTAGATCTGTGAAATTTTAGGGTTTCTTTCTTCGGCGATTCCGACATCAGATCTTCTGGGTTCAACTTCTTTTAAGGTTTCTTTCTCCGGTGGAAAAAAGATCCAGGTACTTTTTTTTGGCCATATGTTTTCTTGGATCTATCGTACCACCGTCGACTTAGAGTTTGTTTTGTTTGTTCTGTTATAGATGAAGATGGAGCGGTGGAGATACCGTCGACTTAGATCTACCTTACCACCGTCGAGCCAGGTAATTTTTTCTGCTGAAATTTTTCTCAGATCTACCGTCATTTTTTGAGGATTTTTGATGAATATTGACAGATCTGAGGTTACACGACTTGCATATCTGAGTTCTTAGAGGAATATTGACAGCTCGGATCTGGTATTTGTGTAGCTGATTATGTTTGTTACAGATCTGGTATGTTTGTAGCTGATTTGCATGCTTATGTTACTGATTATGTTTGTTACAGATCTGGTATGTTTGTAGCTGATTATGTTTGTTATAGATCTATTGTTACTGATTAAATATGTGTACTTTTTGTGCCCGGATCTGGTATGTTTGTAGCTGATTATGTTTGTTACAGATCTGGTATGTTTGTAGCTGATTATGTTTGTTATAGATCTAATGTTACTGATTAAATATGTGTACTTTTTGTGCCCGGATCTGGTATGTTTGTAGCTGATTATGTTTGTTACAGATCTGGTATGTTTGTAGCTGATTTACATGCTTATGTTACTGATTATGTTTGTTACAGATCTGGTATGTTTGTAGCTGATTTACATGCTTATGTTACTGATTATGTTTGTTACAGATCTGGTATGTTTGTTATAGATCTAATGTTACTGATTAAATATGTGTACTTTTTGTAACATTTTATGATATGGGTCTCGCAGTATGTGGTGTATTTTGGAAGGGCAAGAATGGTCATTTGCCATTGTACAACCATTTGAAGCCCAATGTATAAGCATTTAAGCATGAATGTGTTGAAACTTTCTTCAATACGCGGAGCAGCTCATGGATCCTAACGGGATCTCTTTGACCCGTTTTACTCAAATGGATCCAATATAAACTTTCTTTCACTCAATCTAAACCCTAAATTCATAAGTTGAGCTGAAAGTTTTGAGGCTATGATGTTGAGGCTATGATGCATAAGCTGAGCCTGTGAGGTTATGATGCATAATATGTCTGAACTGAAAGTGTTGAGGCTATGATGCATAAGCTGAGCCTATGAGGTTACATATGTGTTTCTTGTGCTTAAAACACTTGCACATCATGCTTTAAAGGTTGTTTAAGTTTAGTGGCAAATTACTCTTGTACATCATGCTTTAAAGCGAGGTTACATAACACAATAGACTGTGATGATGATTGTATTTTGAGGGTACATAGAAGATCCGAGTAGCATCTTGGCGGGGCAATATCAAGGTTGCATAGTTCTCAACCTGCAACCGTGTGTTTGCAGCCATGGCTTTACCCGGTTTGTAGTTGTGTTCATCTCTCAATTATATGCTTGAGTCTTCCAGATGTTTTGATAAGCAAATGAGCTGGTGGTGTATCGAAATCAATCTTCCCCTTAGGCGATTGAACCCGCCGCAAGTCGATAAAATGAAATGGCAAACCCTAAAATCGATTGTATAGTACACCGTGTTTTTCTTTTTAATCCTGAAGCTTTGCAGATTGTACATTATGCTTTAGAAGGTTGTAAATGTTGAAATAGCAGTGAAGCATAAGCTGAGCTTCAAACGCTTATATGAGCTGCTCCGCGTGTGTTGAAGGATTTTTCAACACCTTTATGCTTTAAAGGTTGTATTCCGTGCTTAAGTTTAGTGGCAAATTACTCTTGTACATCATGCTTTAAGGGAGGTTACATAACACAATAGACTGTGATGATGATTGTATTTTGAGGGTACATAGAAGATCCGAGTAGCATCTTGGGGGGGCAATATCAAGGTTGCATAGTTCTCAACCTGCAACCGTGTGTTTGCAGCCATGGCTTTACCCGGTTTGTAGCTGTGTTCATCTCTCAATTATATGCCTGAGTCTTCCAGATGTTTTGATAAGCAAATGAGCAGGTGGTGTATCGAAATCAATCTTCCCCTTAGGCGATTGAACCCGCCGCAAGTCGATAAAATGAAATGGCAAACCCTAAAATCGATTGTATAGCACACCGTGTTTTTCTTTTTAATCCTGAAGCTTTGCAGATTGTACATTATGCTTTAGAAGATCCGAGTAGCATCTTGGCGGGGCAATATCCAGGTTGCATAGTTCTCACTCTGCCCTTCTAATTTCTTATTTGATATTACAACTTATGATTATGGAGTAGTTAAAGATCTAGTTTATTAAACCGAAATGTTGTGCTGCTAATATTTTGTTATACGGTTGTGGACCAGCTCAATGTGAAAGCATAAAAGAGATGCTGGAGTACTTTAGAAGTCAAGTTGGGTCTAAGGCTTGGAAGAAGGTGGGAGTTGTAGCTTTCGCTACGATATGGAGACTTTGGACGAGTAGAAACGAGAAAGAATTTAATGGCAACAACATTCCGATCGCTAAAGTGTACCAGTTTTGTTTTGATAATCATTATGTATGATTTCAGAAGCTTTGACCATGTTGATATGTGTATTTCAATTTGTTGTATTTATGAACACAAATTATATTAAGAAAAAAAGAAAGTTATTTTTGTATTGTGTAATCATCATCTTCTTAGAGTTTTGGCGTGGTTTGATATCATTCTTTGATGCGCAATGGAAAGAATCTTACTTTCACTTATACTTGTAGCATTCATACACGAAAACTGACCCGACCTGAGACCAACCCAAAATTCATACAAAGTGGTTTAGTCTCGGGTTCATTGTTTAGCTTTTGAAAGACTTATGCAACTGCTTATTCAGTGTTTGTATACGAAAGCCAATTGTTTGTGTTGTGTTTTCCATTGCATCGATAAATTGGTTTTGCTTATGGCTCAAAACTAAACCATCCCGTACATAGGCTGCATAATCTTATATTCTTTTGACTACATGAATATTTTTTTTCATGGGTTACATTTTAATTTTGTTACTGCCCTATTTGAATCTAAATACCATGTATTATTTGAAAAAAATGTCTTTAATACCAGAATTGCCTGTTTGATTTGTTAACCCGTCCTATTCATTTCCACCTTTGATTTATATTTTAACTTTCAGGCTGTAATGAAGGTTCTACCAGAACTAAACGGAAAACTGACAGGTGTCGCCTTTAGACAAAAGGTATATTAAATGTAAACTTTTAATACATACAATACAGAGACAAAACGTCATACCAACTTTGTAGACTTGACAGAACTTACAGACTCGATAACAAAAGACCGTAACATACAATACAGAGACAAGCAATTGTGGATCTTTACTGACGGGTGCACTTCGGAATGTAGCAGATATGAATGAATATAACCACAGTGGTAGATATGTAATTAGCGAGCTCTGGAATTTCAAGGAAAATCGAAGAGCTACACTGGGGTTATATTCATTCATATCAATCACTTCCTTATGTGCACCGCACCATCTTCTAGGAGGTTGTCAAGTGTTCTCGCCTTTCGTAGTTGGTGTTTTGCATATCTTTACATCCGCAGCCATTCTGTACAATATTTTCACAAAAAACATCACAAACAAACCTGAACAAAGCAAAACAAATCAACCCTCTGTTTTTTCAAAGCAAAACAAACATGAAGAACCCTCTATTTTTTCACAAGCAAAACAAACATGAAGAACCCTCTATTTTTTCACAAGCAAAACAAACATGAAGTACCCAAAATACCCAAATAACTGATTATCATCGAATCAAACACATTCAAATGACCAATAAACACACTCTGTTTTTTCAAAGCAAAACAAACATGAAGAACCCTCTGTTTTTTCACAAGCAAAACAAACATGAAGAACCCAAAATACCCAAATAACTGATTATCATCGAATCAAACACATTCAAATGACCAATAAACACATTCTGTTTTTTCAAAGCAAAACAAACATGAAGAACCCTATGTTTTTTCACAAGCAAAACAAACATGAAGAACCCAAAATACCCAAATAACTGATTATCATCGAATCAAACCAAAAATCAAAATGAGGAATACATTCAAATCATCGAATCAAACAAAAAATACCCAAATAACACATTCAAATCATCGAATCAAACCAAAAATCAATATGAGGAACACATCAATCCGAAACTGATCCGATCAGTTCTTTTTAAACAGTTCTCAAACAACCAACCAAAACGATTCGAAATTTACCAAAAATCAATTTTCATATTTCAAGTATCAATATTGATGTGTTCAAATAACTACACACTTGTTTCTTCGCATTTGATTCAGAAATTAAAACAAACAAGTATCATAGTTTCAATAAACAACCTACATCTGTACTCTAATCATCCAAATGATCACATGAGATCTGAAACTATAGAATCAAACAAAACCAAACCTCTGTTTTGAAGACGAACCTGATGAAGATGAAGATGAATATGATGAAGATGATCTGTTCGATGAAGATGAAGATGATTTGTTCGATGTCGATGAAGATGATGATGATTATAATCGGCGGTGTTGGGTGTTGGGAGTTGGGAGATGATGTTGAGAAGAGTGATGAAATTGTGATCATATCTTCTATAGTGTAGATATTAAGGGTTTATGTTAAGGGTATAAAGGACTTTTCATAATTGCAGAGACTATTTGTGTAATTAACTTTAATAGTTATAAATAATTATTATTTCAACCAATTTGGCATGTCTTGATAATCAAAATAACCGACCATAAAAGTAACAAACCAACAACTAACTAAACTAATGAAAACTCAAGGTTGGTAACATGACCCAGGTTGGTAGTCGATCCAAGATCACATTGTAAACTGTCGTTGCATCACGAATTTGGTTTTGGTTATGGCTCAAAACTGAACCTCCCCGTACATAGCCCTAAATTCACCAACCTAAGTGATATGTTTCCCGCCGCATCGCGCGGGTAAACGACTAGTATATGTATATATATATATGTGTATATATATATAGAAGAAGGGTCTGTTAGGAACCACCTTTTATTGCGAGAATCGCAAGAACCAATGTGAATACAACCAAAAGTACCTAAAAAAAATTTAAAAACACACGCAATTTTTTTAATAAAAATCGTTACTTTTCGTCAATAAAAAAAATATTAATTTTTTAAAAAAACTAAAACTGGCGATTTTTATTAAAAAAAATATTAATTTTTTTTGTGTGTTTTTTAGATTTTTTTAGGTTTTCCGGGGTTTAGCTTTATGATTTTGTTTAAGCATTTAGCTTGGGTAGGTGGGGGGTTAGGTTTTTGGGGGGTGGGGTTAGGTTTTTTTAGGTTATAGGTGGTGTAGTGAGTTTATTTTATTATGTTTACATTGGTTCTCGCGATTCTCGCAAGAGAAGTGATTCTCACATGGGTACTACCCTATATATATTATTGAAAAGTTAAAACAATATTCATGACCTTTGTCAATATGTATATGTAATTTATATGAAAAGAATAAAGAAATTTAAAATAAGGCTTAAAAAGAAGCAAGATGTATTAAAATATTTGAGGTGCTAAAGTACACCACAGTTAAAGAAATGGAATTCATGTTTATATGGAAATGCATATATGAGTGGATATCAACCTCGGATTCCGAATAAGATAGCATGTGCTCTTTGTACTTGTACATCAGTACGGAACAGTTGATAGAAACGGCGCTAATCATCAACGGTTAAAATAAAGAGACTTTTTTATTTGGGTAAATTACTTTTTGAGTCCCTATGTTTTATGTGTTTTAACCAGTTGAGTCCAAAATCAAAAAGTTTAATGACCTGAGTTCCTATAAGCATTTTCTTTAACCATTTGAGTCCAAATTTCTAACATTGTTAGAATTTTTTTGTTAAATTTTGTTAAATGACCAAATTACCCCTACAATTAAAAACATAAAAATAAAAACTAATTTATCACCCACACACACATTACAGATTTGTCTATCCCCCTTATCTCTCTCTCTCATCTCCTCCTTTCTTTCTCTAAACTACCTCCATCCCTCTCCGTTGCACACCCTGATCACTCCATACAACAGACGAACACCATTAACAACAGAAACAAAGACAACAACAACAGCAGCAAACTGTACGCTTTTTCCTCTTTTTATTCATCTTCTTCTTCTTCGCTGAAATCCTAGTTTGTTACAGAGGATCCGTTTGGCGATCCAAATGTCATCAGAGAAGATCCTTATTTCACTCTTTTCGTCGGTCGTCTCTCTCGTTTGACCACTGAAGATACTCTTCGAAATGTCTGTTTTGCCCTAATTATTATTACTCAATTGTGTTTTGATATTTTGAAGTGAAACCCTAACGACACCGGAAATGCCCCTAACGACACCGAAAATGCCTCAAACAGATCTGAACTCCGCCAGATCAGATCTGAGCCCATTACATTACAATTATCCAACTGTAATCGCACCACCAAACGGATCCTACAAGGTACAAAATCCCTAGATCCGACATTTTGCACACTTTCAAGCTTTTTATAGTTCATATTCTGTGTTACGGTGATGATGGTGGATGAAGATGGTCGTGATATGGTGAAAATGTTTGGCAGTTGGGGGTGAGACGGTGGTGCTGGGTGTTCAGAGATGGCGATAGTGGGATGGTGGTGGTAGTGAGGTGGCACTGGTGGTGGAGGTGAGACAGTGGTGGTGGGTTTCTGGATCTGGAGCATGATTTTGGTGGGGATGATGGTGGGGCAGTGGTGGAGATGGTGGCGGTTTGGTGGTGTAGAGAGAGAGAGAGAAAGTGTGCTGATGTGTGTGTGCTGGTGTGTGTTATATGTATGTAATTTGTTTTTTTATATATGTTATATATTAAAGCCTTATGCATTAAAGACTTGTTCCTTGGATTCATGTGCATATAAGACTTGTACTTTGTGTGTAAATGACCAAATTACCCTTATAGTTAACAGACTTAGTGGATGGTGTTAGAAATTTGGACTCAAATGGTTAAGAAAAGTGGTTATAGGGACTCAGGGCGTTAAACTTTTTGATTTTGGATTCAAGTGGTTAAAACCACTAAAACACAGGGACTCAAAAAGTAATTTACCCTTTTTATTTTATACTTTTCGGTAAATTAAATAAACTAATTAATTTATGTATTTATAAAAAAAACGTGTTTAATGTTGGCCAAGACAAAGCGTTCAAAAACACTTAGGTTTGAAAATCTTGAGTTCAAGTTCCACAGACAATAGGACTAAAAAAGGTGTTTTGTAGAACTGAATTTTAAAATTTTTTAACCATGGTTAGATTATATGTTATGGGATAAAGCCCCTAGAGCTATCACGCCATATAAACAAGTGACTTTATCGTTAACTTGTACAGTGTACCATACCGCCCTCCACAAAGCCCATTTTAAATATATTTTAAAAAAAGAAAACAAAATCAAATAAAACCAAATTTGATCGGTGGAAGCCATGTGGACCCCATCACCTTTTTCCTCTCATGCCCGCTAAGGCTTTGGCGGAAGCAAAGGAAAAGGCCCTATTGGCTAAGGTGGGATGATATTAGGGGCGCTACCCAGCTGAGGTGGTTGGGGGCGCTAGCCCACACCAGTCAGCTTTAGGCTAGATATCACTTTTTTAAATTTATTTTGTTTTTTAAGGTAAAACTTAGAAAATAACCTTCCAAGTGTATTTATTTTGATACTTATTAATGTGTATCGGTGTGAGTGTATTTTTTTAGTTATTTTTAGCTCTTTTTACTCGTCGATTTCAAGTTTTAAATTTATAAAACACGATATTCTACTATCACTCTACACATACGCTAGGGCAAATATAACCATCGCGGACGTAGTATAGTGATGGCAAGATACCGAGGTCGTCCAAGGACACAAGAGCTTTTAGTACCGGCTTATCGTCAACGTCTAATCGAACCAATTTTTGAGAAAAGATTTTTAAGCTAATAAAAAGATAAAAACAGAAAATAAAAATAAAATAAAAATGATAGAAAAGAAAGAATCACTTGTATCCAACTTATCTTTCATGTACCCTTTTGATGATTCCCGCACTTTGGGCATTTTAAGAGATTATCTTCATTACAGTAGTAGGCACCTCTTCCAAGGCGATGTTACCCTCAACCTAGTGGTTTGAGTCAGTAAGGATACAATCCCACTAAGTTTGATTATTGAAAGATAGTTAAGTAAGTTATTAATTCAAAATGTGGTGGACCCCTCTTCCGAGGCGGCGATCACCCTCAACCCGTTGGTCTGAGTCAGCAGGGATACAGTTATCGCGAGGTTGGTTTAATGTTTAATAAAAGTTTAAGAATAAGGGATTCAAGCATTTTGCACCTCTCCCCAGGTGGGTAATGCCCGCTCCGACTGGTGAGGTGTTACTGGGCTTGAACTAGGTTCTCGCATGATCTATACACTGAACGAGACACAGAATTACCCAAACCACCCTTATATCCCCCTTCCAGGCAATTAACATGCTTTATATAGACCGTAAAGACATGAACATGTTGAATCAACGCACATATGAAGAATGATTGAGTAAATTCGCCTTCAATATAAAAAAAACTATTTATTAACGTCATTAATACAGACCCAATTAAAAAGTAGTCAAAGATTGGAAATCATAAAATAAATACATAAAAGAAAAGTCTTCACCAAGTGATGTAAGAATTTAGCCAAGCATGGTCTTTGTTTGACAAAGATTCTTACTGTCGAATACCCAAGTCCCTGATGACGTTCAAGGGGTCTTCGTTGACGTCGAGATATCCCAACCTTCGTTGCTACAAAAAAGTAAACCGTTAGCCTCGTCATGGAGGGCCCTGGGAGGGGGATCCGTGACCAAGTTCCGGCGTGAGAGTAAGTAAACTTGCCGGAGAGTATGAGAAGCTTATTCCGATGAGTATGATCACCGGAATGTTCCTCTATGGTGTGAATCTAATAAGTGTGTGTGTATTAAATGTGGGGGGATATTGGTCGGAATAAATGAGGGAGTTATTAGCGTAATACCTTGAGTCTGCCATATGATTATTTCTTTCCTTCCTTATATAACCCCGAGACCTTATCTCCCATGTGAGATATTTCAATGAAGTGATCTAACGGATTCCGAGAGTCTTCGAGGGGCTCAGACACGTGTCTGACCCCCAACGGAAAGATTGTAGCCTCATTTAATGTTTCCGGCTAGGAAGTACAATTCCAGCCAAAGATCCTTACTAATCATGCATTAAATACCGCCTGTGTGTTATAATCCTTTGTTTCCCGCCCATTTTATGTAAGGGAAACCTTAATGGGCAAGATAGACTGTTGTTGGGCTTTTACCTGTTGGGCCAATGCGACAGTAGCCCAAGACGGATAAATGGGGCAGCCTATAGGCCTGTCGTCAAGTCATCTTTAGTCCCTGGTTCTGAGATTCAAATCTCATGACCCAGGGCTGAGTCGTAACTGTTCGTGAGAATAGCTCCATTGAGTTAAGGAGGTGGGCCCATCCCTAGTTAATCATCACGTGCCCTATCTCCTTTCGAGGTTCATTAATCACAGGTGATCGACGGTGGGGGTTTAATCCTCCCCATACACGTGCACGGCGGTTTAAATTTGAAATTACCCTGATGTGACGGTTTTTCTCTTTCCATAGCAGTTACCCTCTTTAAATACCCACATAACCTTTTGAATCTTTCTTCAGCTTTTATCAGTTTTTTCCCTCTTCTCTTCTCCCTCACATCTTTCCGATCACTGCTTTCTTTCCTTACCATGAGCCGTACCAGCCGTTCTATGATTAGGTCTGTTTTGACAGCGAAGGACTTGGAGTCCTTTGTGGAGACCTATAAGATTCCTGAGCGTTTTTCTCCCACCTTGCCAGGCCCTAATGAACCGGCTGAATGCACTCCCGATAGGATTGTTATTTATACTTTGGTGTTTTCCTCCTGTGGAGTTCGGTACCCCCTTTTTCCCTTCAAGATAGCCCTATTGCGGCACTTCGGAGTTCATTTCTCTCAATTGCACCCTCTAGGGTTTATGAGGGTGGTACATTTCGAGTTATCTTGTGTGGCTGTCTCCGGCGAGCCGTCTGTCCCCTTGTTTTGCATGTTTTATAAACTGATTTCTGATGGGGATTGGTTTACCTTCGCCAAGCGAAAAGATAGTGTGTCGAAACCCTATTATACCTTCATGCCGACCTCCACTTACCCTAAAGAATGGAAGAGAAGGTTCATCTTCGTTTCTGCTGCCATGATACCAGAGTCTCCACCACTGAAGGATGCCAAGGCTGCTATTGAAGACAGTATTCCCATTTTGTCTGCTGACGAGATCGTCCAATGGAAGCGTATGTATGAAAATCCGACGAGGGCTTTCACTTTTTCTGAGGGAATCCTGGCTATGGGGGGTTGAGCCCTTCCTACTCAGTTCGCCCCAAGGACTTTTTCGGTAAAAAAGGTATCTTTTTGCCCTGGATTTGTTGTATCTGTTTTTACTCTTTGGGATCTGTGCAGTCATCTTTAGTGTTTCTTTTGTGCAGAGTTGACTTTGTGGAAGCTACTCCAAGGGGATTCTAAAGATGTTAAGTTTGTGGTTGGTGATGAGGTTGAGCCGGGTTTGAACCGGAGTGTTGAGATCCAGGTTACTGGGGGGTCCGTTTAGGCAGGGGGCCGTGCTGCTGTGGAAGGATTTGAAGGGGCCTCTTCTGACGGAGAAGAGAGTTCCCCTGATTCTCTTCAAGTTAAACATTCTAGCCGTGGAGATGGGGAGGATTTTGAGAGCCGTTTGGCTCGCAAACGAAAAGCTGCTAGTCCCAAACAAGTCTCGGCCCCGCGTGATATCAGGCTGAGGCTCTGGAGTGCCAGTGGGCAGAAGGCCCCTCCTGCAATGAAGGTTGTTTCTGAACTTCCCCCTATTGGGGTTAAAGGCTTTTTGTCTAAGCACCTACAGTCCTCCAGCTTTGTGAGTGAACCCTTGTTGGTGAGCTTACCTTTTAGTCTGTTGTTTTGCATTTGCTTTGTTTTGGCTGACTTCTGATGTTCTTTTTCCTTTCTTTGACGATCAGTACAGCATGTCACTCTGTGAGAGTTTTTTCAGGGGCGCTGGCATGTTGCAGCGGGTTGATGATCTAAGGAAAGAGAATGAAGGACTTAAGAGTGACCTTAAGTCTTCTCAATCTATTGCTGCTGAGCTCCGATGTCAAGTGGTTGAGGCTGAGCATAAACTGTAGGAGGAAAAGGTGCATAGCCTTTCTCCCCTTTCTCTCTTTTTTTTTGTTTGATTCCTTTTGGATTTTTTGCAATGTCTTTTGCTCAGGGGGCTGGAGCTATGCTGGAGCGGAGGGAGCAAGCTTGGGAGAGGGAGATGGCAGCTTTGGTAGAAGAGAAGGAGGAGCTAGCCGTTGAGCTGAAGCATCAAAGGGAGCTGGACTCTGTTTCTCAGAAAGATCTGGATGTGATGTATGCTGAATATGGGATGCCGTCTGATGATAACCAGCGGTTGGCTACGGAGAAGCATTGGTTGATTACTGAAGGCTTCGGAGCCTTTCTTACTGTCGTCTCTCAATCGGAGGAGTTCAAGAGTGGTCTTGAGCAGGTGTATAGGGCTTACCGGGATGTCGGATATCAGTCAGGGCTGAAGGATGGATATATTTATTCTGTTCAGGGTTTGAACAAGAAGGAAACTCCACTTTACAATTCCAAAGCTAAGAAGCGGTTGTCTAAGTTGGACAAGGAGTTTGGGAGTAGGACCCCGGCCATTCTTGAGAAGATCCTGGAGCATCCCATGATATCCATCGATGAATTGAAAGCCCTGTTTACTCATGCCGGTCCCTCGTCTCCGAAGTCTTTGTCTGGGGGTGGCTCCCAGTAATTTATGAACTTTAACCCACTTCGATATGGTTGTAACCTGAACAATTATACACTCTAGGATACTTTTAACTTATTGATGCTTGGGGGAGAACCTTTGTGTAGGGGTTCTCCTGGTATTTAATCATATGACTTATGACTGTACATTGCTATCTTCCTTTTGCTTGTTTTCTGGTGTGTTTTTTCTTTTTGCAGGAGTTTTTGCCAGGGATCAGGCCGGCGTTTTCCTGAAGACCTTTGGTTGTTTGCTAGAAACTGTGCTTTAGTCTGTCTATCATACTTTCTAGCTTGTGTATTAGCTTTTCTTGTAAAGGCCAATAGGGCTTCCTATCGTACATTCGTTTGTAATTAAAAACCTCTTTTTGTAGTTTGTTTACAAAAGTGTGTTGTGTTTATGGTTTGCTTTATAAACCAGGATTGTCTGTTCGAGGACAATCGCTGGACAAGTCTATAATGTGAGATTATGTTTTTGGCTTGTTTGTCCGTTTTCTTTGGGTTAGCTAGACCCTATTTTTCCCCACAGCCGGGCGTTTGGCATGTTTGATATACCTTGTACACGTGTCTTTGTTTTTTGTTAGGTTTATAGCTCTTCTAGGCACGTCTGCCTTGGTATAACACCTGTTGTTTTGCCAAAAGGGGACAAGTGAGTTGTCCGTTTGTCATTCATTTCTTGGGGACCAAGTTTCCCCAGTACAAGTTTTTACAAAAGGTTTTCTCTTGGGGGTAAGCCCCTGACTACCAATTAGCTCCCTAGCCGTTTTTCCTAAAAGATCTTTTTATGCTTCACATGCGGTACTTTCTGAGCTGCATGAGGTTCCATGTTCTGGGAACTTCCTTGCCTTGAAGTGTCTCCAGCTTGCAACTTCCTTTGCCGTTTGCCCATGTAACCTGATAAGGTCCTTCCTAGTTGGGACCTAGTTTTCCGGTGTTCTCCTGTAGGCTGGCTTCGTTTGCTCTTAAGACCAAATCCCCCGGGATGAGGTTAAGCTTTTTCATCTTGGCATTGTAATAGCTTTCAAGCTGCTTTTTGTACTTAGCCTCCCTGACTGCCGCCACTTCCCTTCTCTCTTCAGGTTCATCCGGAGGTCTTGTTCGTTTTCGGCCTCCCTGAGCTTCATTCTGGCAGTTGGGGATCCTATTTCAGCCGGGATGACAGCCTCCGTCCCGTAAGTTAAGCTGAAGGGAGTTTCCCCGTTGCAGTCCTTAGGGGTGGTCCTATATGCCCATAGCACAAATGGCAATTCCTCCAGCCATCTTTTTTTGTTTCCTTCCGAGACTCCCTTTCATCCCCTTGATAACGCTTTGATTTGCTCTTTCCACTAGCCCATTGCTCTGGGCGTGGGTGACGGAGGTGAACACTTGGTGTATGTGCATCTGCTCGCACCATGGCCTGAAGGGTCTTCCAGCAAATTGAATGCCATTATCACTCACCAGTTCTTTAAGTACCCCGTATCTGCAAATGGTCTAGCACAAACCGTCTCATTTGTTCCCCATTTATTTTTGCCAAAGGCCTTGTCTCTATCCACTTGGTGAAATAATCGATGGCAACCACCACGTACTTGACCCCCCCGGGCCCTCTGGGAATGGCCCGATTATGTCGATGGCCCATTTCTGGAAGGGCCAAGACGTTGAAACAGGTATCATCGGGTGTTTATGGCGATGAGTCATGGGCGCGTGGATCTGGCAGTTGTCACATCTCTTGATCTCCTCTGATGCCGTTTCATACATTCTAGGCCAATAGAACCCCGCATTTATCGCCTTCGCTACTACTGTCCTTGGCCCGGAATGCATTCCACAAATCCCTTCATGTATTTCTCTAATCACATACTTAGCTTCTTCACTATCGACGCATTTCAGGGATGGGCCCAGGTATGACCTTCGGTAAAGTTCTCCATCGATCAACTCATATTGTAAGGCCTTGACTCTTACCTTCCTGGCTTCCCAGTCTCCCTCGGGTAGCATTCCGTCCTTGAGGAACCTTATAATGGGTGTCATCCATGTCTCTTGTGTGTTCTCAATCATGGCCACCTCCTCTGTTCCGAGAGAGGGAGAGGTCAGGACTTCCACTTTGACTTCTCTTGCTAAGTGGTCAAACGCCACAGAAGCCAGCTTGCTGAGGGCATCGGACTTCCTGTTCCTCCCGCGGGGGATATATTCTAGCTTGAAGGTTCTGAAAGCCTTGGCTGTTTCTTTTACCTTCGTCACATACTGAGCCATTGTGCTGTCTTTAGCCTCATATTCCCCTTGGTACTGTTTGACCACTAGCTACGAGTTTGTACTAGCCTCCACATGTTTTGCTTTCATCTTTTTGGCTAGCCTCATCCCTGCTAAAAGGGCTTCATACTCTGTGGTGTTATTGGTGTTCTCAAAGTCCAGTCTGATGGCGTAAGTTAGCTCAATCCCCTCGGGACTAATCAACGTGATGCCCGCTCCGCTGCCCTCTTCACTGGAGGCCCCGTCTGTGAGTAGCTTCCATACTGCTTCGTCTTCCTTCTCTTTCTCTTCCCTCTCCAAGGCTTCCCACTTTAAAAGTTCTTTCTCCTAATCCTCAGGGACTTCTGCTAAGAAATCGACCAGTATTTGCTCCTTCATGGCTGTTCTAGCTTTGAACTCTAAGGAGTGTTCTCCCAACTCTACTGCCCATTTAGCCAGTCGCCCCGACAACTCCGGTCTCCTCAGTACTTTCTGGAGGGGTTGGTCTGTCATTAGGGTGATCTTATGTCCTTGGAAGTATCTTCTAAGTCTTCGAGATGCAAAGACAAGGGCTAGAGCCAATTTCTCTAGGGGCATATAGCGTTCTTCGGGACCTTTGAGGGTCCTGCTGATGAAATATATTGGTATCTGCTTTCCCTCCCATTCCACCATCATAACCGCACTTATGGTTGTTTTTGAGGCAGATAGATACAAGAGGAGATCCTCCCCAAGTACTGGGGTGGCCAAGTTCGGGAGCTTGCAGATGTAGTCTTTCATTTCTTGAAAAGCAGCCTCCACCTCCGAGGTCCACTTAAACCTGTCCGTCTGGAGACAATCCTTCAGTACCTTCATGAAGGGAAGGGTCCTGTCAGCTACCTTCGATAGGAAGCGGTTCAAGGCGATTAGCCTCCCATTTAGCTGCTGGATGTCCTTCAGCGATCTGGGGGATCGCATTTCAGCCACAGCTTGAGTTTTCTATGGATTAGCTTTGATTCCGCCTTTAGTAACTACTACTCCCAGGAATTTTCCTTCTTCTACTCCGAAGCAGCACTTCCCATGGTTTAGCTTCATGTTCACATCTTGCATGGTTCAGATAGTTTCAGCTATATCATCTATCATGGCCATCTCGGTTAGGCTTTTTATAACAATGTCATCGACATACACTTCCAAGTTTCGCCCCCACTTCTCCCTGAAAAGGGTATTCATGAATCTTTGATAAGTTGCTCCAGCGTTTTTAACCCCGAAGGGCATTTTGGTGTAGCAAAATGTCCCCTCGTCTGTGATGAAGGCGGTCTTCTCTTCGTCCTCCATTGACATCTGTATTTGATGATATCCTTTGTAAGCATCCAAGAAGCATTTGAGGGGATATTGAGATAAGGATTCCACTTGGACGTCCATCTCTAGGAGGGGATAGCAATCCTTGGGGCATGCTTTGTTTAGATCTTGAAAGTAAATGAACATCCTCCACCCCCCGTCCTTCTTCTTGACCATGACCGGGTTAGCAACCCAAGATGGGTATTTCACTTCTCTTACTATTCCGGCTCTGAGCAACTTCCTGGTTTCTTCACAGGCGGCCCTCCTCTTACTGGGACCCATGCTTCGTTTCTTTTGCTTCACTGGTCTTGCCCAGGTGTATGTATTGAGTCGATGTTCAGTCAGGCTTCATGGGATTCCTGTCATGTCCCCGTGCTGAAATGCGAACACGTCTATATTGAGGAGGAGTAGTTGTCATAGGGCACTCTTGCACTTGTCGCTCAGGTGACTTCCCACCTTAATCGTCTGCTCCGGGAATCTGTCACAAAGGACCCATTCTTCTACCCCGTTTTTCTGGGGCTTCTCAGATGTTTCTGCCTCGGAGACAGAAGATATTACCTCGTATGAAGATTTTACCCAAGCCAAGCCCTTTGGCGTTTGGAACACTAAAGCTCCATGTGGGGTTGATGCCTGTGCTTGCAAATCACCAATCCCAAGCCTGCCTAGAATTGCATTGTACTTTGAGGGTGCTCGGACTTCTGTGAAGGTTAGATTTATAGTTCGGACACGATCTCCTACCCCTATTGTAAATGGGAGTCTGATCTATCCCAAGGGGTGTGATACACTGTTGTTGAAACCCACTAAGGGGATAGAGTCCTCCTCGAGCCTATCCCTTACATCCCTGTCAAATCTGAGAAAACAGTGCTCGTATATTACCTCTACCCCACTCCCCCCATCCACATGTATTCTGGCCACCTTGTGGCCGACTATTATGGCTGAAATGTTAAAGGGGAGTCGTTGCACCTCGTTCTCCCCCAGGTGTGGCATCAAGATGGGAGCTTTCATGCGGTCCGAGGAGCCCAGAATTCTGGCCTTTACACTCCTGGTGGTATCAAATTCATCCCTCCTCAGAATCATGTCTACATCTGCCCTTCCAGGCTCCCTGACATCTTTCCCTTTGCGATCCCCCCTCCTTCCTTGATTTCCTTGACCAAATGAGCCAGTTTACCCGTTTTCACCGCAGCCTCAATTTCTCTCTTGAGGTACATACAATCATTAGTTTTATGACCGAATCCCCTATGGAAGTCACATTATTCGTTCGGTTGTGCTTTTGGCCCTGGTTTTATGGGTGGTGGCCTTGGGAAGGAACTCTTCACCCTCTTAGTAGCCAATATTTCACTTGGAGTTTTAGTGAGAGGGGTGAAGCTGTCGGAGTAGGGGAATGGGCCTCTCCCCCGAGGCCTGTACGGAGAATATGACAGTCTCGTTCTATCATGCAACATTCTATCAAGAGCTGGTTTTCGTGAGTAGGGTGTACCTTTTTCAGGAGGTTTCGGAGCTTGGTTGACCCTTCGGGGCGGGGTATCCATCTCTTTAGTTTTGCTGACCATGTATTTGCCCCTGATGAAGGCTCTGACCCTGTCCATGAGGTTATCGAACGAGTGCGGGAACTCTTCCCCCAGTTTCTCACACAGCTGTACATGCTTCAGTCCGTTGATGAAGCTACTGATCTTCATAACCTCCGAGACATCCTTGATGTTCATGCTTTCCTTCACGAACCTCTCCATGTATTGATCTATCTGTTCATTATCCCTTTGCCTTATGTGCATTATCTTGTTTGGGTTCTTGACCACTTTCCTTTGTTGGCCGAAATTCCTTAGAAACTTCTCGCTTAGTTCTTCATAGCTGTCGATTCCTCCTGGGGGGAGGCTGTCGAACCAAAGCCTGGCTCCCTCCGTTAGATTTTGCACAAACATGTGGCACCAAACTGGCATAGGCCACAGTACCAGTTGTCCTGCCCCTTTGAAAGCATGGAGATGATCCTCAGGATCTCTAGTTCCGTCATACCTGTCAAAGTTTTGAGGTAGCTTCGTCTTAGGGGGCATGGGTGCCTCAGCAATCCTCCTGGTGAACTTTGAAATCTCAGCCAAGTCCCGAGGGAGATAAGGCTGATCTAAGTTATCATCACTTTGATTTTCTTTTTCCTTTTCTTTTACTTTCTGTTTCTTCCCTGTAATGAGATCCTCTCTCTCCTCAGAGGACATCTGTCTGAGGGCTGTCATGAAGGTTTCAAGTGGGTCATTGCCACTGCTTTTGTTTTGTGGATCCACCCCTTCTTGGTTGGAAGGTGTGTCGAAGGACAATCTAGCCCTGAGGCTGTCAAGCTTCTCTTGTCTTTCTAGATCCTCGAGATGCTTTTTTAATTTATCCCTGTGCATGGCAACAAAATCTGGAGTAATGGCCTCCTCCTTTTCCAAAATTTCCACCTGATTTTCGTTCTCTTCTTCGTGAGTTATGTCTTCCAATGTGACCTTATCATGATCGTTCTGCACCGTCTGGATGGTACGTGAGCTGGGTGGTGTTGTCATGTTGTTTCCTGTGAAATGGGTTACCTCAACGTCGGAGTTTCGGAGTGAGAATACCAGCTAGACTGTATGTGTCCCACGGATGGCGCCAATGTTGAATACCTAAGTCCCTGATGACATTCAAGGGGTCTTCGCTGACGTCGAGATATCCCAGCCTTCGTTGCTACAAAAAAGTAAACCGTTAGCCTCGTCACGGAGGGCCCCGGGAGGGGGATCCGTGACCAAGTTCCGTCGTGAGAGTAAGTAAACTTGCCGGAGAGTATGAAAAGCTTATTCCGATGAGTATGATCACCGGAATGTTCCTCTATGGTGTGAATCTAATAAGTGTGTGTGTATTAAATGTGGGGGATATTGGTCGGAATAAATGAGGGAGTTATTAGCGTAATACCTTGAGTCTGCCTTATGATTATTTCTTTCCTTCCTTATATAACCCCGAGACCTTATCTCCCATGTGAGATATTTCAATGAAGTGATCTAACGGATTCCGAGAGTCTTCGGGGGGCTCAGACACGTGTCTGACCCCCAACGGTAAGATTGTAGCCTCATTTAATGTTTTCGGCTTGGAAGTACAATTCCAGCCAAAGATCCTTTTCTAATCATGCATTAAATACCGCCTGTGTGTTCTGATCCTTTGTTTCCCGCCCATTTTATGTAAGGGAAACCTTAATGGGCAAGATAGACTGTTGTTGGGCTTTTACCTGTTGGGCCCATGCGACAGTAGCCCAAGATGGATAAATGGGGCAGCCCATAGGCCCGTCGTCACTTACTATTAATCTTGGATCCCGAGACTACACACACACTCTAAAGATGGAAAATGGATTATGGTGGTGGATGATGGTGTTATAGTGGTGGTGGAGTGGTGGCAAGTGAGAGAGAAGTGGTTTGCCAAGGGATGAGTTGAAGTGGAACCAAGCACTTCTATTTATAGCTGTAAACAGAAGCTTCAGCACAGCCCGTGCCCGCCTGGCACGGCCCGTGCCCATCTCTCTATATCTTCCTCATTAACTGCTTGTCAGATATTGTACTAACACGGCCCCGTGTGTCAACGACATGGCCCGTGGCCAAAGTACTTGCTGTACTACCGTAGATTCTACAAATCTTTCAGTTAACCACGCCCCATGTTGGCTTAGCACGGCCCCGTGTTGGCTGCCATTTTTATCTTTTGCAGTTGTCTTTTTCTTCTGCCCAGTATCCACCCTTGGACACGACCCGTGTCAGGTGGACACGGCCCGTGTCAGGTGGACACGGCCCCATGTCAGCCTTCTATTTTTCTTATTTTGAGGTTTGGATGTGACTCGGGGCTTGGCGATCTGCGGCAATTCCTTCTTCTTTGCATTTACGTTGGATTTTGTTGTCTTTTTGCTCCTTTTGCAAATTTAAGCTCTTTTATCCCTGAAAATATAAAAGGAACGAAACCACGAGTTTTTTTCCAACATTAGTACTAAAAAAGGGTTGTTTTTACGCCGTATTTGACATAATTTATATGTTGTGTTTTGATCACATCAAATACCCCACACTTGAATATTTGCTTGTCCTCAAGCAAAACTCTATTACGTGGCTTACACACCTAAACGCAAAAGGTAGAAGAGAAGGTTTTTGGGTCCTATCTTTAGAGTGTCGGGTATCCAAGTTTTAAATATATTTTATTTTTATTTTAATTACAATCCTATTCGTCATCATTTATTTAAAACTTAATTTACGAAAAATTATTTACTTTGGGCATAATATGCCTTTATAAAATTCCATTTAGTTATATACAATTTTACACACCTCACAAGTATTCACTCACCACTCGGCCAATATTAAGTGAAACGTTCGTGCCCGAATTGGAACTTACACCTACCATAGGCTTGACAATCGATCAAACCTCCTCCTTTTGACGTTAAATTCTTATAAATATCAAGAGAACTTTGAAGAGTAGGTGGTGGTTCGGGTTTGGTATGTTTTATTCGAGAAAAGGGGTAAAAACGTAAAATATTGGTTTTTTCTATTGCTTTTTGGCTTAGCAAAAAAAAATACTTTGGCATGTTTTTCATATTTTTCTGATTTTTTTTGTTGCCAAGATTGAAACTGAGCCACAGTCGTAATTTGATAACCGATAAATTTACAAAAATGAAGGTTGAAAAATGAAAAGGGTAGTTTTTGTGGGTTTGAAATGAAAAAGGGTTTTAAGGCTCAAAGGGTTTAATTAAGGGGTGTTTTTGTATAAAGCAAAGAAAATAAAGGTTTTGTTTGAAAAATGGGTTTGTCCTAATGCCTTTATGATTTACTTACTTGGATTTTTGTTGGTAAGGATTTGGAATGTATCGGGTTGTCAAGTTCTAGACTCGTAAGAACCAAACGGGCTACTTACACAAGAAACGAAAATTGAGCAATTAGTAAAGATGTATATTTTTATGCTCGGTAATAGCTCAAAACTCCCTTTTGTGGGAGAAGGGGTCATAGTGTAAAAATGTATATATAATCAAATTTTACAAAGATTTATCATGCCCGTTTTCGTAATTTTTCTAAATCGGTTCTTTTTATCACGACGCTATCGGTTGCAAATTTGTAAAAAGATAATTTTTAGAACTTGTTTACCCCACTAAACTTAAGAGAAGTGAAATTGAAAAGAAATTTTTTTTAAAAAAAATTGAGGTGTTTAGTGGTTCCAATGTGAGTTTTGTGTAAGGCTTAGTTTAGGACAAATAATTCAAGCGTTTTTATTATCCTCCCCCCCCCCCCCCCCCCCACACACTTAAATTACACATTATCCTCAATGTATTCCAAAAAGGATTTATTTTGGAAAAAATGTGTAAAAAGTATGAAAATAACAAAAATTTTAGTTACTGGCACTTGCAGCACGGCCCGTGCTACGGGGACACGGCCCCGTGTCCAAAGTACCAGTAACAATTGAAATTAGAAGACTTACAGTGGGGTGGCCACGGGGGCGTGCTGGGTGAGCACGGTCCGTGCCACCTTCTAGACAAGGAATTTGTGACAACAGCAAGACGGGCACGGGAGCGTGCTGAGTGAGCACGGCCCCGTGCTACAGCCACTTTTTTGTAGAAAATGAGTCGGGAGGCTTCTGTTTTACGTGCATGGGTTCCATTTCGTCATCCAATTTGTGTTTACATTTTCTCTAACACTTTTATTTGAAGTACCATCATCCAAACATCCATTTTTCATTAAAAGGGAAACATTACATAGAAATGAAAATTACAAACCTACTTATACTAAAGCTAGATAGATAAAATCATGGAAATACCTTCCCGAGATCTATTTTTAACAACCTAAAAGCTACATTCCTAGATTTATGAATATTGGAAGATGGAGGAGTAATAGCTTTTATCGGAAATACTCAAGCTAGAGGTCGTTGAGCATTTCTTCAATCTCCATAAGTAGGAAGATAAAGGGCTCTTCTTCTGCCTTGATGTGTGTAAAATGCAACATATAAATTACATCAAACAAGGCATTTAACTAACCCTTTTTTAGTACTAATGTTGGAAAAAGTGTGTTTTTGTCTTCCTTTTGTATTTTCAGGATCAAATGAGCTTAAACAAACAAAAGGAACAAATATGCAGCAAAAAACTAACATAAATAAAAAGAAAAGGAATAAACGTGACATGTCCGACCCCTCGGCAGCATCCCCAAGAGCAAAAACAAGAAACAGAAGGCTGACCACGGCCCGTGCCCACTGGACACGGGGGCGTGGTTAGATGTCTGCAGAAATTGACAAAGCTGTGGAAGCTTCTACGCCCACCACGGGGGCGTGCCCAGCTCAGCACGGGGCGTGGTCAACGCAAAGATTTGCAGAATTTTGCAAATCTTGATAGTATAGATACGCTTCTGCACACGGGCCATGTGGAGCCCAATGCTGACAAATGCAATTAATGAAGGAAGTGAAAAGGGATGGCCACGGGGGCGTGTCCGCTGGACACGGGGCCGTGGCCAGGCTTCTGTTCAGGCTATAAATATGGGTGCTTGGCTCACTTCAAAGGCATCCATTGGTAAACCACCTCTCTCCTACTTTGCCACCACTCCACTACCATCATCCATCATCCACCTTAGAGTGTGTGTAGTAGTCTCGGGATCCAAGATTGATCGTAAGAGTTCTTGTCAATCAAAGACCATGTTTGGGTAAGTCTCTTACATCACTTGGTGAAGACAAGCATTTAATGTATTACTTTTTATTTTTAATCTTTTCGCACTTTTTATTTGGTTTTGTATTAATGACTTTAATAACTGTTTCTTATGTTGAAGGTGAAACATCTTTATCATTTGTCCGTGCTGTCTTGGCATTACTTTACTGTCTATATAAAGTAAAATATTTTCACCATTCATATCTCTACGGTCTATATAGAGATATGTTAGCTACCTGGTCGGGGGTTAATGGAATGGTTTAGTAAGTTTCTTGCCTTATTCAGTGTATAGATCCCACAAGGACCTGGGTCAAGCTTACTAGGACCTCCTTCAATACCCACTGGTATTGGATTGGGGGGGTGCGAATGGCTTGATCCCCTCATATGTAAACTACTATTAAAACATTAAACTGGCTATTTGGGATTGTATCTCTGCTGACTCAAACCAATTAGTCGAGGGTAACGTCACCTTCAAAAGAGGGGCCTACCACTTTTCGCATTAATAACTTAATTAATTATCTTCCAATATTCCGACCCTTTGGGATTGTATCTTTGCTGACTCAAACCACTGGGTTGAGGGTAACGTCACATTCAAAAGAGGGGCCTACTACTATAACTAAGATAATCTCTTAAAAAGTGCAAAATTGCGGAAATCATCAAAGGATACATTAAAGGCGAGTCGGATCCAAGTGATTCATCTTGTCTATCTATTTTTATTTTATTTTTATTTCTGCATTTTTAGTTTTTATTTTTCATGCTTAAAACCTTTTTCTCAAAAATTTTAGATTTATTAGACGTTGAGGATAAACCGGTACTAAAAGCTCTTGTGTCCTTGGACGACCTCGATATCTTACCAACGCTATACTACGCTCACGATGGGTACACTTGCCCATGTGTGTATTTAATGTTAGTAGAATTTCGTGTTTTATAAATTTAAAACTTGAATAATGTGTAAAATGGCTTAAAATATCAATAAAAATATATTACACCTAACGCACATCAAGTTTTTGGCGCCGTTGCCGGGGACACAAGGATTTTAAGAAAGTTAGGAATCAACGGCCTAATCATTTTTATTCTTCTATTTTTTTAGGATTCTTGTAGATTTTTCAGCTTCTGCAGACTTCAGCACGAGGCCGTGCCCGCTGAATACGCCCCGTCCCAATCTTTGTTACTGGAACTCTTGTTTTAAGTCAAACAGTAGCTGAACACGGGGTCGTGCCCACTAAACACGCCCCCGTGTCCGCCCTCCAGTTACTGAAAATAGAACCGTAAATCTCGACGGTTGGTAATTTCTGACAAAAACATGAGCGATACTGATTATTTTTACTTTCGCTCCTCTTATGGTGCGGGGTGTCAAATATGTGGTGGATCTTATAAAGATTTAAAATGTTATTTTTTAAATTACACTCCCCACTATATAGACCCATCGTTTCCCGGTAACCTTAAGATGGGCGAAAGTAAAAACGATCCATATTCTCCAATTGATAAAAGAACTTGAGATGGATGCAAGTTATCTATCACAAGACGATAATCAAGGAGAATTATTGAGATCGCATTCGGATTCTAACAACATCGTCGTTACCGAAAACACCTCTAACTCTTGTGAGGACTTGAGCGATAGTCTTCCCTATGTCGATTGTGTCGTGAAGGACTATCCATCGGTCTCCGCTGATGCGTTCATATACCTAAGCAATTCGACATATACCTTCTTTAACGAGAGCCGGGATAAGGGGAATAAAGGTTAGTTTCACCCACCGGTATTTAGCTTAGGTTTTACCCTTTCCGATAACCTATTGCATTCTTGTCTCCAAGCTTGGGAAATTAAGGTACCTTAGGCACTTCGGTGTTGTTCCATCCAGTAAGAAACCGCCCGATCCGGATAAATTCCTTAAAAATAAGACAAAACTTCATAAAATTCTCTGACCATAGGGCCGTGTCCAGGTCAACACGCCCCGTGCCCACCTAAAAATTAACCACGGGGTCGTGTCCAGGCCAACACGGCCCGTGTTCAAAATACGGACAAAATGTGTTAGAGTCATGTCTGACCACGGGGCCGTGTCCAGCCGACACAGGGCCGTGGTCAGCGTGCTGTCGTTTTCTATAAAGTCAGCATGATTCCTGCACATTTGGACCCATTCCAAAGACAAAGATCTGCTGGGATTTTCACATTTGGAAATACCTTCCCGAGATCTATTTTTTTAACAACCTAAAAGCTACATTCCTAGATTTATGAATATTGGAAGATGGAGGACTAATAGCTTTTATCGGAAATACTCAAGCTAGAGGTCGTTGAGCATTTCTTCAATCTCCCTAGGTAGGAAGATAAAGGGCTCTTCTTCCGCCTTGATGTGTGAAAAATGCAACATATAAATTACATCAAACAAGGCATTAAACTAACCCTTTTTTTAGTACTAATATTGGAAAAAGTGTGTTTTTGTCTTCCTTTTGTATTTTCAGGACCAAATGAGCTTAAACGAACAAAAGGAACAAATATGCAGCAAAAAACTAACATAAATACAAAGAAAAAGAATAAATGTGACATGTCCAACCCTCGGCAGCATCCCCAAGAGCAAAAACAAGAAACAGAAGGCTGACCACGGCCCATGCCCACTGGACACGGGGGCATGGTCAGATGTCTGCAGAAATGGACAAAGCTGTGGAAGCTTCTACGCCCACCACGGGGGCGTGCCCAGCTCAGCACGGGGCATGGTCAACGCTAAGATTTGTAGAATCTTGCAAATCTTGATAGTACAGATACGCTTCTGCACAC
>JARYGA010006632.1:0-49591 GCA_030545235.1 Helianthus tuberosus | reverse complement strand
AGTGAACACGGGGGCGTGTCGAAAGTACAGCAGGCGCATTAATTGTAATTGCGAATTACAATTAATGAGGAGAGAGAGTGTCAGACGGGCATGGGGCCGTGCCCAGCGGGCACGGGGCCGTGCCCAGCTCTCTGTTCAGCCTATAAATAGGAGTGCTTGGATTCATTTTAACTCATCCCTTGGCACACCACCTCTCTCACACTTCATCCACCACCCACCACCATCACAACACCATCATCCACCACCATCATCCATTGTCCATCGTAGAGTGTGTGAGTCGTCTCGGGATCCAAGATTGATCGTAAGAGTTCTTGACAATCAAGGTCATGTTTGCCTAAGTCTCTTACATCACTTGTTGAAGACAAAGTGTCTAATATAATACTTTTTATTTCTAATCTTTTGCACTTTTTATTTGGTTTTGTATTAATGACTTTAATAACTAGTTACTTATGTTGAAGGTGATCTTTCCTTATCGTTTGTCCGTGGTGTCTTGGCATTATTTTACTGTCTATATAAAATAAAGGATTTTCACCATTCATATCTCCACGGTCTATATGGAGGTATGTTGGCTACCTGGTCGGGGGTTAAGGGAACGGTTTGGTAAAGGTCTTGCCATTGTTCAGCGTTTAGAGGTCCTGCAATGGACCTGGGTCAAATTTAGTAGGACCTCCTTCAATACTTCACGGTATTGGATGGCGGGGGTCCAAACTCTTTGACCCCCTCATAAGTTAACTACTATTAATACTATAACCCGGCTATTTAGGACTGTATCCCTGCTGACTCAGACTACTTAGCCGAGGGTAACGTCACCGCCAAAAGCGGGGCCTACCACAATACTGCATTAATAACTTAATTCATTATCTTCCAATAATCCACCCTTTTAGGATTGTATCCTTGCTGACTCAAACTACTGGGGTGAGGGTAACGTCACCTTCAAAAGAGGGGCCTACTACAATAACTAAGATAATCTCTTAATTATGTGCAAAAGTGCGGAAATAATCAAAGGTTATACTAGATACGAGTCGGAACCAAGTGATTCATCTTGTCTATCTGTTTTCTTTTATTTTTATTTTTCAGCATTTTAGTTAGTTTTTATTTTTCTTAGCTTAAACATTTTTCTAAACTTTTTATTTTGGTTAGACGTTGAGGATAAACCGGTATTAAAAGCTCTTGTGTCCTTGGACGACCTCGGTATCTTACCAACGCTATACTACGCTCAACGATGGGTGCACTTGCCCATATGTGTGTTTAGTGATAGTAAAATATCGTGTTTTATAAATTTAAAACTTGGCTAAAATAAGTGTTAAAAAGGGCTTAAAATATACACCTAATATATATAACACTTCACACGCATCAATTATATATACTTGATCACATAAAAACCCATTCCCACAAAAGTGAGTTTTGAGCCTTTATTGAGCAAACAATTACATATCATTAAACTAAATGCTCATTTTTCGTTTCTTGTGTGAATAGCCGCTTGGTTCTTACGACTCTAGAACTTGCCATGACGATACATTCCCGGTCCTTACCAACTTGAACCCGAGTAAGTAAATGATGGAGGCATTAGGACTAACCCTTTTTTTATTTCTACACCATTATTTTTCATTTTTTTTTACCACCTACCCAAAATCCCCCTGGTTAGCCCCTTTGAGCCTAAACCTTTTCATTTCATAACCCAAAACAAACACCCTTTTTACCCACCAAAACCTTTTTTCATTTTTAACTCTTTGTTTTAGTAACTAGCTCGGTTTCTCATATGACTTTCCTAAAAAAAAAAGAGAGAGAGAAGTTGATTATGAAGCAAAAGCAAATAAACAAACAAGTTTATCAAAAATGACTTTGTTTGAAAAATAGCTTCATAAAAATAAAAATGGAAAAATAGAAAGTCTTACGAAAACCGACGCTTGTTACGGTTTTCGCCCTTTTTCTACTAACCACTAACCCAACCACCTACCTTTAACCCAAGCCTAACCCTTCACCCACAAAGTCCTCTTGATATTTACAAAGGTATATAAGTTAAAAAGGAGGAGGATTGATTGCTTGGCAAGCTTATGGTAGGAGTAAGTTCCATGCCGCTCTCGATTGATCCACAAAAATACATTTTCGGCCGAGTGTTGAGTGATCCCCGTGAGGTATGTGAACTTGTATATAAATAAGATTTTACAAAGGCATGTTATGCCCTAATAAGTAATTTGTCTTACGAAAAGTTTTAAATAAATCATGACGAATAGGATTGTAAATAAATAAAAATAAAACTAAATAAAGAATCTTGGAAATCCCGACACTCTATGATAAGCCCAAAAACCTTCTGTTCTACCCATTCCATTTGGGAGTGTAATAGCCACATATTAAAGAGTTTTGCTTGAGGACAAGCAAAGATTCAAGTGTGGGGGTATTTGATGTGTGCAAAATGCAACATATAAATTTCATCAATTGTGGCATAAAACTAACCTTTTTTTAGTACTAATGTTGGAAAAAGTGTGCTTTTGTCTTCCTTTTTGTATTTTCAGGATTAAATGAGCTCAAATTAACAAAAGAAGCAAAAAGACACCAAAATCTAACATAAATACAAGAAAAGGAACAAGACGTGACATGCCCGACCCCACGACAGCATCTTCCCAAGCAAAACAAGAAGACAGGAGACTGAACACGCCCCGTGCTCAGCCAGCACGGGGGCGTGCCCAAGTGTCAGAAGAACAGACAAAGTGGTAGAAGCTTCTATTGCCCACCACGGGGCCGTGCTCAGCGGACACGGGGCCGTGGTCAACTATAAGATTCGCACAATCCAGGCAAATCTTCATAGTACAAAGATTCTTCTGCACACGGGGTCGTGCTCAGCGGACACGGGGGCGTGATCAACTAATAAGACAAGCTGCATTAAATGAAGAAAGAGAAGGATGTGGACACGGGGCCGTGCCCGAGCTTCTGTTCAGCCTATAAATAGGAGTGCTTGGCTCAAGCTCAAACCATCCCTTGGCACACCACTCTCTCACACTTCACCCACCACCCACCACCACCATAACACCATCATCCTCCACCATCATCCATTGTCCATCGTAGAGTGTGTGAGTCGTCTCGGGATCCAAGATTGATCGTAAGAGTTATTGACAATCAAGGCCATGTTTGCCTAAGTCTCTTACATCACTTGGTGAACACAAGTGTCTAGTGTAATACTTTTTATTTCTAATCTTTTCGCACTTTTTACTTGGTTTTGTATTAATGACTTTAATAACTAGTTTCTTATGTTGAAGGTGATTCTTCCTTATCGTTTGTCCGTGGTGTCTTGGCATTATTTTACTGTCTATATAAAATAAAATATTTTCACCATTCATATCTCCACGGTCTATATGGAGGTATGTTGGCTACCTGGTCGGGGGTTAAGGGAACGGTTTGGTAAGAGTCTTGCCATTGTTCAGCGTTTAGAGGTCCTGCAATGGACCTGGGTCAAATTTACTAGGACCTCCTTCAATACTTAACGGTATTGGATGGCGGGGGTCCAAACTCTTTGATCCCCTCATAAGTTAACTACTATTAATACTATAACCCGGCTATTTAGGACTGTATCCCTGCTGACTCAGACTACTTAGTCGAGGGTAACGTCACCTCCAAAAGAGGGGCCTACCATAATTTGCATTAATAACTTAATTAATTGTCTTTCAATAATCCACCCTTTTAGGATTGTATCCTTGCTGACTCAAACTACTGGGGTGAGGGTAACATCACCTTCAAAACAGGGGCCTACTACAATAGCTAAGATAATCTCTTAAATAAGTGCAAAAGTGCGTAAATAATCAAAGGTTACACTAGATACGAGTCGGAACCAAGTGATTCATCTTGCCTATCTGTTTTTTCTTTTATTTTTATTTTTCAACATTTTAGTTAGTTTTTATTTTTCTTAGCTTAAAACATTTTTCTAAACTTTTTTTTTTTTTGATTAGATGTTGAGGATAAACCGGTACTAAAAGCTCTTGTGTCCTTGGACGACCTCGGTATCTTGCCAACACTATACTACGCTCACGATGGATGCACTTGCCCATATGTGTGTTTAGTGTTAGTAAAATATCGTGTTTTATAAATTTAAAACTTGACTAAAAAAGTGTTAAAGGGGCTTAAAATATACACCTAATATATATAACACTTCACACGCATCAAATTTTTGGCGCCGTTGCCGGGGACACAAGGATTTTAAGAAAGTTAGGAATCAACGGCCTAATCATTTTTTTTCTTATTTTTCATTTTTTTAGGATTTTTCTTAGTTTTTCAGCTTCTGCAGAACTCAGCACGGGTCGTGCCCGCTGAACACGCCCCGTTCCCAATCATTGGAACTAGCAATCTTGTTTTAAGTCAGACAGTAAGCTGAACACGGGGTCGTGCCCACTCAACACGCCCCCGTGCCCAAGTTTCAGTTACTGAAAACAGAACCGTAAGATCCCGACGGTTGGTAATTTCTGACACAAACATGAGTGATACTGATACTTTTTACTTTCGGCACTCTTATGGTACTATGTGGTGTCAATTATATGGTGGTAACCATAAAGAATTAGAATGTTATTTTCTAAATTATAAACCCCACTATATAGACCCATCATTTCCTAGTATCCTTAAGAGGGGCGAAAGTAAAAATAATCCTTATCTCTCCCTCGAATGCTCCCAACCGGATATTCTAGGAGAAATGCTTCTCGATGAATTATTTCAACTAGAAGATCTAATTATTAATTGGTTAAAAGAACTTAGGAAAGATTTCAATAATCTTTTCCAAGACGATAACCAAGAAGAAGGGTTGGAAACGCATTTAAACAACTTCGTTGTTTCCGACGATACTCCTAACTCTAGTGAGGACTTGAGCAATAGTCGTCCCTGTGTCGATTGTGCCATGAAGGACTCCCCATTAACTTCGTTTGATGCATACATAGACCTGAGCGATTCGACATACACCTTCTTTAACGAGAGCCCGGAAAAGGGTTGGACTTGTCCACCTACATATAGCATAGGAATCACCCTCACCGACAACCTCTTGCGTTCTCGTCTTAATCTAGAACAATTAAGGTATCTTAGGCACTTTGGGGTTGTTCCCTCAAGTAAGGAACCGCCCGATCCGGAAAAGTTTCTTGAAGATAGATGAATACCTTAAGACAGCTTCTAGACACGGGGCCGTGTCCAGGTCAGCACGCCCCCGTGTCCACCCAAAGATTCCCTTCTGATTTTGTCAGAATGCGGACAAAAATGTGTTAGGATTCCATCTGCACACGGGGCCGTGTCCAGCCGACACGGGGCCGTGCGCAACGTACTGTCATTTTCTATAAATGCAGCCAAGAATCCTGCACATTTGAACCATTCTAGGGACAGAGATTTGAGGAATATTCTCACATACCATCCTAGGTATTTTCTAAAGGAAGTTTCTCAACTATCTTCTTGTCCTTTCCTTTTTTATCCACTATCATCTTCTTCAATTTTCCTCATACTTCCATTAAAGCTTGAACCTTCCATAATTTCAAGCCTTGTTGAGATGTTTGTTAGATTTTTGTTCATGGAATCTTGTTGAAAATAAGTTCTATAACAATGTTTTAAGTTGTTTAAGTTCAAAAATGCTTCAAAAATCATAAAAACAATTTGAAACCCCAAGATTCCTTGTTCATAAATCCTGCAGATATCTGAACACGGGGCCGTGTTCACTGAACACGGGGCCGTGTTCACTGAACACGGGGCCGTGTCCGAATTACTGAATCCATAAAATTGAACTCTTTTCGGTATGTTTTCTCAGAATGGAAAGCAGAACAAGCGGAAACTCTTCGTCGCATTCCAGAAACAGCCGGCAGGGGAGAAGATCATAAACGGTTGAGGATTCTCTTGTAAACTATGTTTACGCCTTAAGAGAATCCCTTGATGAAGTAACAAGTGTGGAAGAGGCATTGGTCGACCGCATTAATCATTTGACGGTGGGACTAGAAGGATGTCTCCGGGAGGTCAACCTTTTGCACCAAAGGTTGAACATTCTCGCCTCTCCTCCTTTGGTACCGATTATCACCTAAAGGGCATGGAATGTGGTGCCGGAAGTCATCATTCCGGCCGAATGGTACGCCCTACATCCGGAGCCTCCTCGAGACATACTATAAGGGGTTCCGATTGGTGTCGCTCCTCCTCCACAAGATGTCGAGGAACATGAAGCCGCCTCCCTTCTCCCGAGGGAGATAGAAGAATGGCTCTAGCAACATCTAAGGGACACCGTTCGGCTTGGAGTTCTACAAGGCTTTTAGATCGGAAATCTATTTCCGGAATTTTGGTTCTTATTGTAGAAGTAGGGCTCCTTAGGAAGATTTTACGGATCACTTGACCTATTTAATATTAGGACTTTTAACTTTTATTTTCTGTTTTATTTTTAATTTTTAGGACTAGTATGTAACTCTCTATGACGTAATGAATGATGGTTTTTAGTTAATTTGGTGTTTAGGTGGTGTTGAAATGAATAAAACACACTTGAGATGACAAAGGATACAAGGGAAACTTGAACCAGCACCCCATGCAGTTCTTCTCTTTGTCTCTCCCCCTGCTGAGAGGCTATTCCAGAAAAGGCGCAACCGGTTTGCCTTGCTAGACGATCATGTTCGTGCCGGGGTTAACTATTTTGCCACCTCTCAAGAGATTGTTCGTGAGTGGAAACTGATGGGGGAGGAGACAATTGAGTTTGAAAATGAGAAGAAGGCATTTGCGGAAGAGAGAGAGAAGTTTAATTCTGAGCAGAAAGGTTTGTTGTGGAGGGTTGCAGATGCTGAGAATAAGCTTGCTCAAGAGAAAGAGACTAACTCCCAGAAGCAGAAGGATTGGGAGGTTGCTTGTGAGCGTACCAACATAGAGTTGCGATCGCAATGTGATGCGATTGTGCAGATGTCCGCTGAGAAACGTAAAATCAGTGAAGAAGCTGAGACGGAACGCACTGCGCATCAGAAGAGAGAGCGAGAATATGTGGAGCGTATAGCTGCGTTGGAAGAGTTTGTTGAGAAAAAGGTTGCTGAGTGCAAAGCTTCCGAGCTTCTTGCTGAAGATGCATCTGCTGATTGCAAGTGGTTGCTTTCTCGCGTTGTGCCCTTGGTAACTTCCCTTATTTATGTTTGCTTTCGGTTTGTGTTGATTACTTCTTCTTATGTTACTGTGTGCTCCTCGCAGATTGCTGATCGTATAGTGAAATCCCATGAGCTTGTCGGCTACATGTTTGAGTTGGGCAAAGCGGGGTACAACAGCGGTCGGAAGGATGGTTATAGCGAAGGTAGGGCTGCAGCTGTTAATAATGAGAAGGAATATCATTTCGAGCTCTACAAGGAAGATTATACTGCTGCGTATGCCGCGAAGCGAAAAGAGTTTGCTTCTCTAGAGTTTGGAGTTGTTTAGGCTGCCCAGAAATTATCCCGGAAGGCGGATGGTGTCGCCTTGTTGAAAAAAGCACTTGGTGAAGACGAGCATGGGGCTGGTGGTACCGACCCTAGCCATCAAGGTTGAAAAGTTCCGGTCTGCATGCTGCGTATGGTCTTGGTTGGCCTTGTATTCAGCTGACAATCCCATGAACAATTTTAGGTTTATGTTTTGTGAACAAATTACCTGTGATTGCCTGTGAACACTAGCTATGTATGGCTGCTTATATGATAATTTTTATCCTTGCTATTTTGTTTGTTTGTGAATTTTGTTATCGTCACAATATGTGCATGTGTAATTACTTTGATTAGGTATCACGAATGAATGATGGCGCTGACAGGTTGTGTTGTGTTAAGTACAACGTTTATTCTGTCGTTTATGTGCGCAGGTTGGTTCGTGAATACGAAGTGATCGAGTTACAGGTTATTGTGTGGACCCAAGTGTTTTCAGCTTTGGGGGTCTTTACAATGTTTGTTTACCGTGTGTTCGATGCTTTCGTGTTTATGTGGGCACGAAGTATTTATTTGGCATTTTTTAGGCTTTGGTTGTGTTTTTGACACGGCCGTGCACTTGTTTGTGACAGGCCTTGGAGGTCTACAACGTTCCTAAGGTCAAGCCATTGATGTTTTCGTGTATGCCCGAAGTAATATATATGCAGTTGGGACAAGAAATTCGTATGAAAAGGGATATCCGAACACTTCTTGTATTAGTGGTAAATGTGTTAGCGCGCAGCCTTTACAAGTACATAAAGAAAAATTTGGCTGTTTAAATGTAGCATCTTCTTAACTGTTGAGCATTCCAGGTTCTTGGAACTTCTTTGTCGTCCAGGGTGCGTAGCTTATATGCCCCTTTTCCGAGTACTGCATCTACAACATAAGGACCCTCCTACTTGGGAGCTAATTTTCCGGGCCTTTCGACGTTAGACGCCTCATTGTCCCTCAGGACGTAGTCCCCTGGGTTGAAGGTGCAGATTCTAACTTTTGAGTTGTAATACTTCTCCAGCTTTGTTTTGTATTTCGCTTCATTTATCGCTGCCATCTCTCTCCTTTCTTCTAGGAGGTCAAGGTCTAACCTCCTTTATTCTTCGTTGTTTATCATGTTCATGGAGAGCATTCTTGGTGATGGCAGTCCGATTTCCGCTGGTATCACAGCCTCGGACCCGTAGACTAAGCTGAACGGTGTCTCCCCGTTGCTTGTCTTGGGCATCGTCCTATGGGCCCATAATATGCTTGGCAATTCGTCAACCCAGCCTCTTCTTTGTTCTCCCAGTCGTGCTTTGATGCCATCTACAATGCTCTTGTTAACGGCTTCAACTTGACCATTCCCCTACGGATGTGTAACCGAGGAGAACGTATGCTCTATGTGTAACTCTTTGAACCATCGTTGGAGATCTTCTGCAGCAAAATTCGTCCCGTTATCGGTGATGATTCTCAGAGGCAGCCCAAATCTGCAAATTATCTGTTCCCAGATGAATCGCCGAACTATTGTAGATGTGATTGACGCGAGTGCCTTCGCCTCCACCCATTTTGTGAAATAATCCACCGCGACTATGATGAATTTCACCGCACCCGGGGCTTCAGGGAAGGGGCCAACCATATCTATTCCCCATTGTTGAAACGGCCATGCCGTTGTTACGGGGACTAATTCGTTATTGGGGCGCATCGTCTTGGGAGCGTGTCTCTGGCACCCGCTGCATTCTCTCAGAACCTTCACTGCATCTAGATGCATCCCGGGCCAGTAGTACCCGGCATTCATCACTTTTGCTACCACCATCCGTGGTCCGGCATGAATGCCGCAGATCCCCTCATGCACTTCTCTGATCAAGTAGTTCGCGTCTTCTGGATCGACGCATCTCAACAATGGCCCGAAGTATGATTTTCGGTATAGGATTCCATCAACCATCTGGTAGTGCTCGGCTTTGTATTGAATCTTCCTTGCCTCAGCCTTGTTTTCCGGCAGTATCACAGACTGAAGATACTGATTATGGGGGTCATCCAGGACGTCGCCCCCAACTGAATAACATTCACCTGCCTCAACGGTACCGATGGGTTGCTCAAGACTTCGATGCGCACATCCTTGGCCAAATGCTGGAAGCTTGTAGATGCTAACTTACTTAGTGCGTCAGCTGGTTTATTCTCACTTCGATTGATATGGTGCACTTTGTAAGAATTGAAGTTCTGTAGCAATGCTTTCGCTTGGTCTAGGTATAACGCCATTACATCTCCTTTGGCATCATATTGGCCATTAATTTGCCCAGCTACTAACATGGAGTCCACATGCGCCTCTATGTGCTTGACTCCCATCTTTATCGCTAACCTCAGACCGGCAAGGAAAGCCTCGTATTCGGCTTCATTATTCGTTCTCTTGAAGTCTAACCGGATGGCATACGTAAATTCGTGCTTGTCTGGACTCACCAGTCTAAGTCCTGTGTCTGTGTCATCCTCGTTGGACGCGCCGTCTGTATACAGTAGCCACGGTTCTTCCGAATGTTGCTTTTCAGCTCTTTCCATCGCCTTGCACTCTCGGTCCTTGTCATCAGGCACTTCTGTCATGAAATCGGCCAACACCTGGCCCTTGATTGCTGGTCTTGGTCTGAAAACCACATTTTGGCCTCCCAGTTCTATCGCCCACTTTGCTAATCTTCCAGAGATCTCGGGCCTCGCAAGGATGTTGCCGATGTTGTAATTTGTTAAGACATGAATGACGTGATTGGCGAAATATCTGCGCAGCTGCCTTGATGCATGAATTAGAGCTAGCACTAGTTTCTCCATTATAGCATACCTCGTCTCTGGATCATTGAGAGTGCGAGACACATAATAAACTGGTGTCTGTATGCCTTGTCTGTCTACGAGCAGAACTGCGCTGACTGCTTTGTCAGAAGTTGACAGGTACATCACTAAAGGTTCTCCTTTTACTGGTGCCGTCAGTGTTGGTAACCTTATGAGACAGTCTTTCATATCACGGAATGCTTTTTCGGCCTTCGGAGTCCATTGGAACTGACTTTTCTTCATGCAGTTTCTGAGTGTCTTGATAAATGGGAAAGATTTGGCAGCGTGATTGGCTAAAAAACGGTTGAGTGCTGCTAACCTTTCGGCCAACTTCTGCATTTCCTTGATCGTCGAAGGTGAAGGCATGCGTTCGATTGCTTGTACCTTGTCAGGATTTACTTTGAAACCGTCTTTTGTGACGATGAAACCCAGGAATTTTCCCTCTTCCATGCCGAAAGAGCATTTCGCTGGATTTAGCTTGATACTTACTCTGCGCATTGTGTCGAACGTTTTTTGGATGTTCATCAGCATCGTATTCTCTTCTTTGCTCATGATGACTAGGTCATCCATGTATACTTCGATGTACTTGCCGATAGCATCGTGGAATGTTTCATTCATCAGTCTCTGATAGGTCGCGCCCGCATTCTTTAGACCGAAAGGCATCTTGGTGTAGCAGTATAGCCCTGTCGGTGTGCGGAATGCGGTTTTGTCTTCATCTTGCACGGCCATCTGTACCTGGTGGTACCCCTTGTAACAGTCAAGGAAACATTTCCATCGGAATGTTGCCAGCGAATCAATCTTCTCATCGATATCTGGTAAGGCATAACAGTCGCGCGGACACGCCTTTTTTAGATCCTTGTAATCTACACACATCCTCCAACTGCCGTTCCCTTTTTGAACCATGACGGGACTCGCCACCCAAGTTTGGTACCGGACTTCTCTGATGATGCCTGCATTCAACAGCTCTGTGACTTATTCTTTCATGGCATCATGTTTTATGTCTCCTAAATGACGTTTGCCGTGTACTACAGGTTTGGCGGCCTCTGAGACGTTAAGTCTGTGCTCTGCTATATGCCGTGGAACACCGGTCATGTCAGCCGGTGTCCAGGCGAACACATCCATATTTTCAAATAGCAACTTTTTTAGCGTGGCGCGCGTGAGATCAGACATTGCGGGACCTAAGGTGATTGGTTGTTCTGGGTATTTGCTGTTTAACACCCATTTTTCAGCCTCGGCGAGTGGTACAGATTTGCTTGCCTTTTCTGGCCTAATTTCGTCTGTTGCCAAGACTTCTTTGCTTGCATAGATCAGTGCTACCCCTGTCTCTGTTGGGAATCCCACGGCTGAATGTGGGCCAGAGCAAATCATGCTAAAGTCTCCTTGAGATTCTCTCCCCAACAGAATGTCATGCCTTGAATGTGCTGGTAGTACCATGAACATAACCTCTTTCGTTCTTGAATTTCTTCCATCTGATAACAGTACTGGGAACGATATCTGGCCTAGAGGAAAAACGGCTTCATTGCAGAAACCGGTCAGCGGGTAGTCTACCGGTTCCAAGCGCGCTTTATCCTCTTGGTCAAATTGATTAAAACATTATTCGTAGATGATATATGTAGTGCTCCCTGGATCTATGAAAATGTAGTCGGTTTGGTAGTGACCGATTACCCCGGATATGACTATGGGTCTTCTTTCTCTTGGGCCTCCTCTTACAACCGGGAAGACAACTTGTCTTTCGCGCCATGAGTCGTCTTGTGTGCGTTTGTTATAATTTTTCCTTGGCTTTCGTGGACCCCCTTGAACCATGTGGGTTTCTAATTTCCGGAGTTTTTTGTTATCTGGCCCTTCTCCTCTTCTTTGAATCTGGCGGTAGTCACGCTTTCCACCTTTTACCAGATGGGTGAGCTTTCCGTCTCTTAAAGCCCTTTCGATCTCTTGCTTAAGGCTGAAGCAGTCGTCGGTTAAGTGGCATGTGTCTTTATGAAACTCGCAGAAAATATTTGGGTCTTGGCCCCTCTTATTTCGCTATCTGATTGATTGTATGACGTGCATCCTCTTTTCGATGGGCTATCTGATTGATTGTATGACGTGCATCCTCTTTTGTTGGGCTTCTTTCTCTGTGACCGGATGCTTTCCATGGTTGGCCTCTGCCCTTCTTGTTATGCCGGTCGTTATGGTTGTATCCGCGCTGATGGTTGTCATCACCGGTCAACTGTTTGTCAGTTTTTGCTGCCTCAATGAAGGTTTCCCAATCTTTGGGGCCTCCATCTCTTCCCTTCACTCGCTTGATCAAGTCGTCACACTTTACTGCCCTCATAAAATGCGCGCGCATCATCTTTTCGCCCACATCGCCGATCTCCAAACATTCTTTATTATGCCTCGTAATAAAGTCTTCCACGCTTTCATGGTCCTTTCTCCATATATTCAGACAGTATGCCGGATCTCTAGTATGCCTGCGCTGTTGAGAGAAGTGCGCAAGGAACTTGTCTCGAAAATCGATCCATGACTTGATTCTTCCAGCTGGTAGGCTGTCAAACCAAACGCGCGCTGCGCCGACGAAGGTTTGAGCAAAGAGATGACACCAAGTTGGTAAATTCCATCCACCTGTTGCTCCAGCACCGTTAAAAACTTGGAGGTGATCATCCGGGTCTGTCAAGCCGTTGTATTTGCCCACGTTGTGAGGCAGTTTCATTTTGTCGATAGCAGCTGTAGCAATCTCTTTGATGAATTTTGAATTTTCAGCCATGTCGTCCGGACGATAGCTCAAGGTGTAATCATGCTCTGCTTTTGGGTTATAACCTGCGCATTTGTGAGGTTTGTATGCTTCATGTTCTGGCGGCAATCTGCTGAACACTGTGCTTTCTTTGTATGTCTCGTCGTCTTCCTCTTTATAGTTATCAAGCTCGTCATTTATGTTGCGCGGACCTAAATGACTTTGTATTGGCTTCCTTGGTGGGTGGGAATACTGCACATAGTGGCTTTCTGTTTCACCGTAAGTGTCGCGTGTGTCATGCGCACTTGGTTTTCTGATTCTTGGCACAGGTCCTTTTTCTGGACGTAAGTTCCATGCATTGGTCTGCTGAGTTGTGTGCATACTCAGGGACCTTTGCGGTGGGGTAACAAATGCGGACTGGTTGGCTTGTGCTTGGAGCAAAGCTTGTTGCGCGCTGAGTTGTGTATAAACAAGATTTATAGACGCCATTTGTTCGGCATACCAGGAAGCCAGGGTTTTTCCCTCGGGTAACCCTAAAAGTGCAGAGAAGTTCAGTTGTGTTTGGTCCGATGGAGCTGAGGGGCCAGCTCCATGGCTTGGTGTTTGCACTGGTGGGGGTGTTTGTTGGACTACCCCAGATGGAGGTTGGAAAGTGGCTCCATTTGTAGTTTGGGTGATGATCCTAGGTGGGGGTTGGAAAGTGGCTCCAGTTGTGGCTTGGCTAACAACCCTGGATGCACTTCCAAAGATACTAGGAAAATCGTTGTTCATTTGTCCTTCTTGGATGATTTCGCTCCTTTGGCCCCTTTGGACGTGCGTGGTGTCCGAAATGAGCTCAAAAGAAGAAACGTCTCCATACACCTGGTGGGAAGGATTTGTTTCAGCCATTTTGAAGAGTGTTTTAAACGAAAAGGAGATGAAAAAGGTTTGTAAAAACTGCGGTGGGCGCCAATGATGAAGCACTGGTTAACACCTAAGGTGAAACTAGCCTGTTTGTCTCTTCTGTGGGGTTCAATCTCCTCCGTTACTCGTCAAGTGACAGGTCCTGCAAAACAGCAACACCGTTAGCTCGTTAAGAGGGGAATGTGGGGGTTTCCCTCTTAACCGGGCTCCGGCGTGAGAATAAGTTCTGTTCTGAGGAGGTAAAACAATGTGTGTTAAGAGTGAGAGAGTGGAGAATAGGATGGATTAACCTGAATGATGAAGGGTCCTATTTATAGCCGGAGGGTGATAGAGGGTGGAGCAACCTTGACAGCTGTTATGGGGCGCCAGCTGTCCGACCAAGGGGAATATCCTCTTGGTCTCCTCTGTTGTGGCCAGGATGGTGGTACACGTGGCGCGCCCATATTCCTCCATGTTGGAAACATCGTACTGCTGTTTTCGGGTCTGCTCCTTGATTTGCTGCTGGTCTACATGGCGCTCGATGGGTGGTGACACGTATTGTCCTTTATGTCGGAAGGAGCATCTTTGGTGCCACCTTGACGTCTTCCAGAAGCTTCTAGAAGCTTCTGGATTCACTTGCTGATGCGGGCGCCATGTAGGATTAAAAAGTGGTGTGGTCCTTGCCATGTAGGCAAGAAATTGGGACCATACCTCTTCACATTTGGATCGATAACTCCAGCATTAGGTCGGAGAGAGAGAGGGGGGGAGGGTTTGAAGAAGAAGAGGAGGGTAAGGGTGGGTCCCACTAATTAGATATTTTTCTTTTACTTGGATCAAAATGACAATTTGAAAGATTTAAATTGAAAATCCTTAAAATACCCCTGGTTAAAAATGGGGTTTTTGAATGGAGTTAGACAATGTGATCAAAATGGCAATAAAAGAGAAAAGTCAGGGACCCAGAGGAAAAAAAAAACTATTTGGACTAAAATGGCAAATTTGGACAAACCTCAGGGACTAAAATGGCAATTTACTCTTTTATTCAATAAAATGAACTTACAAGAAAAGAGACAAATAAAACAATCACCTAGGCCTATTTATAGATCTACTAAACTTTCTCTTTGAAACTTTAAACCTTTCCTAAACCTATTATATTCCAATTAACAAAAATAAAATAAATTAAATTTTAATACGTAATAAAGTAAACCCTTAACTTTACTGATAATTTAAGATCAACCTTCACTTGTGTCTTTTCCAATGAAAGTAAACCTTGAGTCTTCCTAACATAACCGAAACTCTTATAGAACGCCAACTTTTTTTAAAAACAAAAATTGAGACACTAAATTTTGGGGCCTAAAACGAAAAATTTTAAAGAAAAAAAACAAGGTTAAGACCCTTAGGGTGAACGGGGCGTCTGCGGGGAGGGGTTCGGTGATTGAGTTCCCCGCTCGGGAACACCGCCGCCGACCCCTCGGGGAGGTTAAGCGGGGAGTGGGGAGCGGCATTGATTCACCGCACAAGTTTTCAATTTTTTGAACGTTGGGCAACGGTTGTGAACGAAAAAATAAAAAAAAATCCAATTTTAACCTATAAATACCCCATTAAATCTATTTTTTTACCACACAAATTTTCAATCTTATTCCTCTAAAATTCTTTCAAATACAACACAAAGCCAAACCGAGCAATGGAGAACCAACCCCGCGAAGCCAAGAAAAAGTCCGTCGGCTCTAACACTAAGGGACGCGGCTCGCAACCGTCTCATGGTGGTTCGAGCGGTGCAAGTGCACAACCACCTTTCGGATATACTACACAACCCCCGTTTTTTTACTCACAACCTTCACACCCCTCCTTTTACAACACCCAACCACAACCCCCTTTCGGCTATTTCCAAAATTTGTTATCAATGGATCCTCAAGCCCCCGCCTTCGACCCGTTTGGTTTTCGTTCCCCACAGGTTCCATCTCCACGAGAAAATGTTGAACGTCCTCTACCTATTTACAAGGACGAAGACGAGGAAGTAGTGCCCGAAACTCAAAATTTGGGCGACTATGAAGATGACACCGGGGTAAAAAGGCAAAATTGGAGCGCCAATCTTGGTCAAAATACCAAGAAGAGGCGTTGGCGAAGGCGTGGGTACATTGCTCTACCGACAAAAAGAAGGGCAATCAACAAACCCGCGATGGTTTTTGGCGTAAGATTTTAGATCATTATAACGCCACCGTTGGTGGAAGTAACCGGACCGTGCATCAAGTACGGTCTAAATGGGTACCGATGATGACGAAAATAAACTATTTCAACGGCCTATACCAACAAGCGGTAAAAATTATATTTTTTAACGTTGTATATTTTTTTAAATTTGTTTACTAAGTTCATATGTTTTTAACACTTGTTATTTTATAATATGTAGGATCGCACACGAGATAGCGGGTGTGACGATCTCAACGTGATGAAAATCGCTTTAAAGGATTTTCAAAATAAATATCCGAGTGGTTTTCAACATGTCGAGGCTTGGGAGGTCGTTCGAAAACACGAAAAATGGGCCCAAGTCCCATTGTTGGGTGAGGAAGGGCCGAAGGGGAAGGTTCGCCACAAAAAAGAAAGTCCGTTGACACGGACCCTTCCATACCCGATATGAACGAAGACCCCTCGCCACAAAGAACACAACGGCGAGACAAGCGTCAAGCGACATCGTCCGAGGGCTCGGCTGAGTTGGCAGCACAATTCAAAGAGTACACCGCCATGAAAGAAGCGAAGCACGTGAGTGAGATGGAGGCGATTGAATTGAGGAAGAAAAGAGAGTCGAAGGCTCGCGATCTCATAACGGAACAACACGAGACGATGAAAAACTACGCGCACGATCGAGATATGAAAACATTCCTCAAGCCGCATGACGATGCTCTGCCGGAAATGTTGCCGTTCATCCTAGCCCGAAAGCGCGAGATCGCTAACAAGTACGGGTGGCCGTGCAATTTCTAAAATTTTTATGTAGTATTGCGATGTAATTTTTATTTTATTAAATGAAATGTAATTTTTTATTTTATGTAAATTATGTTTTACTTTTTATAAAAATATTTTCTTAATTAAAAAAATAAAAAAACAAGTCCCCCAAGAGAGGAGTGCCGCCATCAAATTGAGGGTGTGGGGGGAGTTAAGTGGGGAGTTGACGTGGCGCGTGCTGATTGGCTGTGGGTAAGAGAGGTCACTCCCCACTTAGAGGAGTGCCCCTTACACCCTTATCATTAGAAAAATATGATTGTTATTAGAACTTTGTGAAATACATGACATATTACCCTATTTTTAGATTATTATTTTTTTCGGATTTTCAAATATTTTCGACTAGCGTTTGAGATTTGAATATTGGTCTTATGTGTCAAGTTATTCTACAAAAGCTCCTAATTGTAAGAAGGATTTATAGAGTGACAAGTATCCAATAACCTAAAATTAAACCCACTACATCACCACCCAAAACCTAAACACCCACCCCCACCCCACCCCACCCAAAAACCTAAACCCCCCACCCCACCACCACCCAAAAACCTAACCACCCCCCCCCCCCAAAAAAAAAACCTAAAAAAACCTAACCCCCCCCCCCCCCCCATGTAAAAACCCGACTGATCGGAGTGTCGCGCTCCGGTCAAAGATAATATTTATATGCCCAAATTACCCTTAACAAATAGCTAGTGGTAGCAAGGGGTCGATCCACGAAGAGTATGTGGTTTGCGAATGGATTCACTAGAACTAAAATGGTTGTCACAAATTATGAAGCTTGCTATGATATTCTTGTAATTTTGTTTTTGATGAATTTAACTAAATAAATTGTTTTACTTGGATAACAACTTCTAGTTAACAATTGTAATGAATCTTTGGTTACTAAACAATAATAAGTAAAGGAATCACACCCGGTTTCGGTAATTGCTAACTTATGGTTTCTACAAGTTTTAGGCTTCAACTCAAATGCATACAATTAACGGATTTAGTGTACCGTGACTTAGGTGCTAATAACTATCAACGTTTCAACGAACGGACAAGAATACACTTTGTAATCAACACAAGTAAATCCTAACCAAGACAACGCATATTACACATAACCATTTCATAAAGTCATAACTTTTAACATCGCTCGACAGTTTATGAATTCGAAACAAATGTAAGCTATTGCCAAAGGTTTCTAAAATCATACACAAATTGTCACAAATTGAAGCAAGAACGATTCAAAACCATAAATTAAACAACTACCTACACCGGGGTGAAACCAAGATGATCAGCCACTCATGGTTGAAGAAGCTTGATCACCGGAAGAATGAACCTTGACGGAAGTCATGTTGGAGCTTGGAGGATGGAGAATGATAGATGATGAATGTTGATGGAAGATGGTGGTGGAAGGATTATGTTGGAAGTGGGTGATTGTGAACCGTCGTTGGTCCTTCGACCTGGACATGGATATGGAGGTGTGTTCTTCATCTTGAATGATAAGCTTTTTATAACCATGGAGGAAGAAGGGGCTTTCACATCTCCAAGCTTTTGAGCATTCAATTCCTCCAAGACTTCTCCGTATGAACATGTGAGCTAGAGTATTTTGGAGTTGCTTATTTTTCCTCATTACTGCTCTCATTTAATGTTCTTGCCTCTTTCTTTGACTAAAACCTGTAAGTTAGATGAAGGAGACCAAGTTCCAATCATTAAAAATGGCATCCAAGAAATAATTTTCCGGATCAACTTTCTAGCCACCGTCGCCGACGGAGTCTAGAAATGTCATTTTCTGTTTTCTTCATAACTTCTTCGTTATAGCTCCGTTTTGCGCACCGTTTTCGCCTACGTATTTGTAATTCAGCCCTCTATCATAATATTTTTCAATATCTTCATGTTAACTCCATTAACATTCCTTAAAACACATCCAATCTTCGTGGTTAACCCGGTTTTTGTTCATTTCACATCCCTGGTTGATGACTTTTGATCCCGGTGACCCGTAAAGTTCCCAATTAGCTCCTTAATCTTCACAAGACCTACAAAACATAATTCCTTTTACAAGTAGGCTATTCGAGATTAAACATATGTAAAAACATTAAGTTAAGCACAAATGATAACCAGTTTTCGACCACGTATCACCGACTTTTTGAAGTCAAAGTCAAAGGAAGAAAAGATTGCTAATTGCGATCTGTCACTCCTTGCTCAATTAATCGATTGAACTTCTTGACTTGTAATCGAGAATCCATTTTAATCGCTTTAGTTGTATTATGTGGAGTACATATTAACAAATCGCTACTTAATCGCAGTTTAATCGCTAATCGACTTATCGCTAATTGCATCGCTATCGCTATCGCAACTTGAATTATAGGTTATGGATATTGTTTTACGTGTGTATGCTATTATGTGTTACTTGTGCATGTTATGTTTATGTTGAGGTGTTTAACCGCAATCGCAACTCTATCGCAACGCAATCTCATCGCAAACGCTAAACGCAAGTTAATTATATGTTAGATATAGTAGTTAGGTTATTTGTGTAATTAATGGGTGATACTATCGCATCGCTTACTCGAAACGCATCGCAACGCTCAACGCACGAAACGAAAACACGAAAACCAACCCGCCAGAGCCACTCGATCGAATGACCATCCGATCGGATGGCCATCCGACCCGTCGCCTGTGCTCCTCTTTCCTCTTTTGGAAACCCTATAAATACCCCTTGTGATGTGACAGCTCTCACTCAACCAGCACACTCAAGCCCTCATTTCCTTCGATTTCTCACAATTCTTGTAAGTTTCTTCCTCAAATCTTGTACATCTTTGATCTACACGCACTTCTTCATCATTTCCACCTTTGAATCTTAACTTTTAACCGTGAAATCACCCGATTTGAGGTGTTCTAGGATGATGTCATCATGAAGTTCTTATGAAATTCAAGGTTTGGCTTCATTCCACCAAGAACAACTCAGATCCACATGATTTCCATATGATTAAACCCTATTTTCGCATAGATCTAAACATTTTCAAGGATAAAAGTATTGAAAGATGGTTTATAACTTTCTTTCAACTCTTTTACACTCAATGCACTCAAAACCGATAGAATCGGAGCTCGTACAGGCACTCTACTCGCTTCCTAGTGAAGTGCCGGTCCAAGATCTGATTCCTAACCAAGAGACGACCGATTCCGGGTTGAACATGAACAAACTGTCAGGAACAGTTAACGAGTCGGATTTGGGTGATTCCTGTTCAATCGGTTGGCCTGGGCCTGATGGAGTTTCCCATTGTTTAACACGTTGTCATACCGTCTTGATCAAACCGCAAACTCTCAAACTTAATCAATTTCAAAACGAACCAGTCACCCAAACGGATTGCCGTCTGATCGGACTGCCACTCGATCGGATTGATTGTGGTTCCAATACTTAAATACTTTTATCAATTTTCAAAGATCATCAGTTCTAGCGAATGACCATCCGATCGGATCGCCATCCGATCGAACGACCATTCTGCTGTGAACTTGTTTTCTGAGAATGTTTCCACTAAACGGATCGCCATCCGATCGAACGACCGTTCGACCGGACGACCTGAAATGTAGAGATATTTCCCTATTTTCAAAATGCTACAACGAAAACTTCAAAGCCATCATACACAAACACACCCATCCCAAACGAGTGGCAGACCGACCGAATGGCCATCCGAACGGATGACCATCCATTCGAATGGCTCTTCGACACTTAGTCACTTTGCATCATTTTACATGACGCTTATCGTTTACGCTATCGTTCTGATCAGGCTAACACTCTAGCGCTCCCTTCAATCCATTAACTACCATCGCTGTGAGTATACTCGATCCCTTTTTGCTTTACGCACTTTTGGGTGTTACATACGTTACTTATACTAAATCACATCGATCACACAACGCAAACACTTTTATACGCTAACCGCTCACGCATGCTATACGTGTTACTCGATGAATGCTTGTATGTTATGTTTACACAGTGATTGTTGCCTGACACCTTAGCAACGATAGTACTATAGTTTGGACTCAGCACCTGTCGTGGACGGGGGTTGCTAAGGGTATTTCTCACATGTCACAGTGGTGATATGTGTTGCGCACTCTACAACTCGCAGTCACGTCTGTGCATATTTCATTGTCGATGACTTACTTGCTTCGCATTATACATGTTACATGCTGGTTATGCGTAAGCGCTTTCGCAATCTATTAATACTATCAAACTTGTATGCTAACCTTTACACTATGTGTATTGACCTCTATTTTAACGTATGTGACAGGTGTTTAATATGCTAGGATGCTTGCTTCTGTGGAATCAAGTAGGATGACTCTAGAAACAAACGAACAATTTAAAATCTGAGTTGTCGGAACATTTATTTGTCTTTGAGATACTTGGTCTGTAATAACTGTTTTACCTTGGTATGTTGTGGAATGGGACATAATATTAAATATCTGGTAATTTAGTTGTTATGGATTTCTCCTGGACAATCTGTTTCGCTCAGTGCCGCGCCCCGATGTTTCCGCCATCGGTTGGGGTGTGACATGTAACATCCCGTGTTACTGAAGTCAACGTCAAAGTCAAGGTCAAAGTCAAAGGAAGAAAAGATTGCTAATTGCGATCTGTCACTCCTTGCTTAACTACGGATTTGACTACCTTGACTTATAACCAATTTTGTATTTGAACCGCTTTAGTTGTATTATGTGGAGTACATGTTAATAAATCGCTAATTAATCGCTACTCGACTTATCGCTAATCGCATCGCAATACGAATTATGTGTTCTGGATATTGTTTTACGTGTGTGTGCCATTGTGTGTTACTTGTGCATGTTATGTTTATGTTGAGGTGATTAATCGCAATCACAATCGCAACTCTAGCGCATCGCAATCTAAACGCAAACGCTAAACGCAAGTTATTTTTAGTGATTGTATGTTATATATAGTAGTCGGGATATTTGTGTAACTAATGGGTAATACTATCGTATCGCTCACTCGAAACGCGTCGCAACGCTCAACGCACGAAACGAAAACACGAAAACCAACACTCGGAAACCAGTCGATCGAACGACCATTCGATCGAATGGTCATCCGAACGGATGACCATCCGATCGGATGGCTATCCGATCCGACGCTAGTGCCCATCTTTCCTCTTTTGGAAACCCTATAAATACCTATGTCACATCACCAAAGTGATGTGACGGCTCTCTCTCTCTCGACCAGCGTGCTCCAGCCCACTTTTCTCTCGATTTCTCGCGATTCTTGTAAGTTTTACCCCAAATCTTGTACTTCTATGATCTACACGCACTTCTACATCATTTTCACCTTTGAATCTTAACTTTTAGCCGTGAAATCAGTGGATTGGAGGTGTTCTAGGGTGATGTCATCATGGAGTTCCTATGAACTTCATGTTTTGGCCTCATTCCACCAAGAATAACTCAGATCCAACTGATTTCCGCACGATTTAACACTATTTTCGCATAGATCTAAACTTTCTCGAGGTTAAAAGGATTGAAAGATGGTTTTGGTAACCTTCTTTCAACTCTTTTACACTCAATGCATTCAAAACCGATAGAATCGGAGCTCACTCAGGCCTTCCACTCTTATCTAGTGATGTGTCGGTTGGAGATCTGATTCCTATCAACGAGACAACCGATTTCGGGTTAAACATGAACAACCATCATGAACAGTTAACTGAACGGATTGGGATGGTTCCCGTTCGATCGGATATCCTGGTGTTGATGAAATTCCCGTTGTTAAACACGTAGTCATATCATCTCAATCAAACCGCAACTTTCAAACTAAACGAATTTCAAAACGAACCAGCCACCCAAACGGATTGCCGTCTGATCGGATTGCCATCCGATCGAACGCCGATCCGATTGGATGACATTTGGTCTCCAACACTTATTGTTTTCTGAGGAATGTCTTGCTGGACAGATCGCCATCCGATCGAATAACCGTTCGACCGGACGACCTGAAAGGTAGAGATACTTCTCTGTTTTCAAAATGCTACAATGAAACCTTCAAAGCCATCATACACAAACACATCCATCTGAAACGAATGTTAATCCGACTGATTGGCCATCCAAACGGATGACCTTCCGAACGGGTTGACATCCGATCGAATGACCATCCGTTCAGATTACCATCCGACCGGATGACCACTCGTCACTTGCTTCACTTGTTTCACTTGCATCGCTTTATGCACCGCCCTTCGCTTACACTATCGTTCTTATCAAGCTCATTCACTCTAGTGCTCCCTTCAATCCATTAACTACCATCACTGTGAGTATACTCGATCCCTTTTTGCTTAAGGCACTTTTGGGTGTTACATACGTTACTTATAATCAAATCAAGATCAACACACAACGCAAACACTTTTGACGTTAACCGATATTGCATGTTATACGTGACTCGATGAATGCCTGTTTGTTATGTTTACACATTGATTGCTTAGGATGGAGTCTAGAAACAAACTAAATAAAACCTGAGTTGTCGGAATGGATATTTGCCCTTGAGAACAATGTCTGTAATAATTGTTTTTATTTTATATGTTTGTGGTATGGGACATGAACCTTTAATATATTATAACGAATAGTTGTTATGGATTCTCCTGGACAATCTGTTTCGCTCAGTGCCGCGCCCCGATGATTCCGCCATCGGTTGGGGTGTGACAGATTGGTATCAGAGCCATAACTATAGGGAATTAGGCAAGACTCGACTTAGTCCGGGTCGATGTCTTAGAAACGACCTAGTCTATAGTCTAAGCACCAACAGACCGACTTGTGCATACCCAGTACGGGTTTTGTACAAGCTTACTCGCCATTTCCCGGTCGAACTCGCTGTACACTACACTCTTGCGCGAACATCGCATACTACAGTTCTGCGCAAGACCAGCCTTTCCTAAGACTGGATACACACACCAACGAATGATCTGGTTAAGACTAGGTGTGAAAACCGCAAACTCTCGACCGGATCACTCGTTCGATTCGCTATTCTTACTATCAACACGAGAATTTGCGTGGAAACAGGAGTGAAATCCATACTTCGACGCAAATTTTCCCCGCTACTTCATCAAAATAGGAAACATAGTCGTTAAGTTAGGGGTGAAACCTGAATCTTAATGACTTATTCCGCTCTTTATTGTGGTTTTGCTAAACTTTCACCAAAGTCTCGACGGACTCCAACGACTTGAAGTCACACTGTAACTGGAGGGATGCGTGCCGATTGCCCGGATTGAGGCAAGAGCACAGTCCGAAAGGCCCTAGTGTGCACTTACGAGTCCCTGTGAATAGTCGAATCACTTTGGGCAGTCGATGCCTCACACCCAGGCAATCTCTCTTCGATTTTATGTGTTTTGATTCTGGATATCGTCACCGCAGACTCTGTGATTGATCAATTTTATGTGAAGATATGTGTTTTATATGTTTATTTGTTTGCGTTTTGAGATAAACAGTACGGTGGTACTGATGGTTTCGATTCCATGTTTCTCGCCCCAAAACAACACATAATTCACACCACGCAAACAAATCGCTTATGTCATTCGCAATCGTTATACTTAATCGCTACACGCTGTTGTGAAGGATAGGTGAAATACGTGCAAAATATGTGTTTAGATTAGCTTATGTGCTTATGTGATTCCGTGTTTATGTGCCTACGTGAATTTTGTGAATGGCTGTGTTCCAAAGCTTTATGGTAAATCGCTAGACTATACTAGGTTTAATCGAAATTGTGTTTGAGTCCTACGACGATATATGTTGCAGACAATGTCGTCATTTGGATCGCAACACTCCCGCGCTGCTAGACGCAAACACGCTGACAAGTGAATCGCTTCTCTCGTCGCAAGTCAAATCGCTAAAGTAATTCCACAAATTGTCAGCGACTTGAATGAAAACGCTAGCATGTCCTCGGAAGAATCCAGGACAGAATCTCTTACAGCTACTTTTAGCTTCAAGCAGTTCAAAGCCTGCGGCCCGAAAGAATTTACCGGCGAAGATTGGCCTAAGGCCATGTTTCAATGGTTTGACAATCGAAGTCACCCTGCGCCAGAGTGGCTGTCCAGAAGACCTACGCACTGTCAATGCTATCGGCGTCTTCCAATCCCGCGCTCTTGATTGGTGGACGGCCGAGAGGAACAAACGAGGAAACGATGCAGCTTTCGGATTGTCGTGGGACGAGTTGAAGAACATCATGATGCAAGAGTTCTGTCCTCCCCATGAACTCCAAAAGCTCGAGGATGAATTCTGGCACATTAAGCAGGATGGTGGAGATAACGCTGGTTTAACTGCTTGCTTCAAGCAGTTGAGTATCATATGTCCTGGTCAGGTTACTACCCCCGAGATTACGATCAAGAAGTATATCCGTGCTCTTCCGGATTGCGCTGCTGATTTCGTTCACGCTGCATAGACGACAACTATTGAGGAAACCTTCTTACTCACTGCTGAGATAAACGACAAGTGATTCAAGGCTGGTTACTTTGATAAAGCTGCCAAGAGTCTACATCAAGTCACTGCTACTCCCATCACTGAAACTACTGCCGCACCGCAAACTTCAAAGCTTTCACATCGCAAGAGAAAGAACAACAGCTCCAGCAACAAGAACTGTGCAGTTACTGCTGCCCCACTTCAAATGGTACCAGCCCAAACGCAACCTCAACACCGCCAAGGAGCGGCGCCTATGGCCAATGCACCGCTAGCCAAGCGTGCATATACTGGACCACACCCGCTCTGCCCTACTTGTACCTATCATCACCCGCTTGGTATCGCATGCAGGTTCTGTGTTCATTGCAACATGTATGGCCACTTCACTGCTAATTGCCGTGCCGGTTCTCGACAAGCTCAAGCTCAAGCTCCAACTCAAGGTTTAGCTTCTGCTCTACCAGCTCCGCAAGGACAGCAAGCAGCTCCTACTCCCGCTGCTCAAGCAAGAGCCTGCTTTGCGTGTGATGACCCCAACCATTTCGCAAACGTCTGCCAAAACAGAGTGCTAAAGCAAGAGCCACAGTAGCCAGCACCGCAGCAGCAGCAGCAGCTGCTGCAGCCAGCTCAGCAAGCAGCCCGTGGGCGCGTCTTTAACATCAATGCCCGCCAGGCTCAGGCAGACAACAATGTGGTTAATGGTACGTTTATCGTAAATGGTATATATGCTTCGTGTTTGTTTGATACTGGAGTCGATAACTGTTTTGTATCGTTCAAATTCAAAAGGCTCCTAAATCGTAAGCACGTTAACCTCCCATCAACCTTCGACGTAGAATTTGCCACTGGAAGGACCATCACCGTCAGTTCCGTTCTGCGTGACTGTACTCTCGATCTCAACGGTCACATTTTCCCAATTAATCTCATTCCGATGCAACTTGGTAGCTTTGATGTCATAGTGGGCACGGATTTCCTCCGGGAGAATCATGCTGAAATTGTTTGCTTCGATAAGATGATTCGTTTTTCTCTCGCGAATGGTGATCAATTGTGTGTTTATGGCGAAGTCGCTTCGAAGAGATTACAACTCATGTCGTGTGTCCAAGCTAGCAAGTATCTCCGCAAGGAGTACCAAGCTTTATTGGCACACATTGTAGTAGCGAAAAAGGAAAAGAAAGGAAAGATGATGGAAGACGTGCCTGTTGTTTGTTATTTTCCTAACATTTTTCCTGATGATTTACCCGGTTTACCTTCCGCTCGTGATATCGATTTCCGAATCGACCTCATTCCTGGAGCAAATCCTGTTGCTAGAGCGCCTTATCGTCTCGCTCCTTCTGAAATGCGCGAACTCTCGAGTCAGCTCCAGGAACTACTTTATAAAGGCTTCATTCGCCCTAGCACCTCTCCTTGGGGCGTGCCTGTCCTTTTCGTAAAAAAAAAGGACGGATCGTTCCGGATGTGCATCGACTACAGGGAATTGAATAAGCTCACTATCAAGAATCGATATCCCTTGCCCCGAATCGATGATTTGTTTGATCAGTAACAAGGTGCTACGTATTTCTTGAAGATCGATCTACGCTCAGGCTATCACCAACTACGCATACAAGAGGAGGATATACCTAAACCCGATTTTCGAACCCGATACGGTCACGAGTTTGGTGTCTTGCCTTTTGATTTGACCAACGCTCCCGCAGTCTTAATGGATCTAATGAATCGCGTGTGCAAACCCTTTCTTGACTGCTTCGTCATCGTGTTCATCGATGATATCCTGATCTATTCCAAGTCAAAAGCCGAACATTCGCAACATCTACGTTTGGTTCTTGAGTTCCTCCAGGGAAATCGTCTCTATGCCAAGTTCTCCAAGTGCGAATTTTGGCTGGAGGAGATCCAATTCTTGGGTCACATTGTCAATAGTCAAGGTATTCATGTCGATCCTGCGAAGATCGAAGCTGTTAAGAGTTGGGTTACACCCAAGAACCCGTCCGAAGTTCGTTCTTTTCTCGGACTGGCGGGCTATTATCGCCGATTTATCGAAGGATTCTCTACGATCGCTGTACCGCTTACTTCTATTACACACAAGGAAAAACCTTTTGTTTGGGGAACCAAACAAGAGGAGGCCTTTCAAACGCCTAAAGTTATGCTCTGCAATGCTCCCGTGCTCTCACTTCCCGACGGAGATGACGATTTCGTAGTCTGCTGCGATGCCTCTAACCTCGGTCTCGGTTGTGTTCTCATGCAACGAGACAAGGTTTATCGCTTATGCCTCTAGACAGCTCAAGATCCACGAGAATAACTACACCACACACGACCTCGAGCTTAGCGCAGTTGTATTTGCGTTAAAGATTTGGCGACACTACCTTTATGGTACTAAGTGTACGATCTTCACCGATCATAGGAGCCTACAACACATTTTTTACCAGAAAGAACTGAATATGCGTCAACGCCGGTGGGTAGAACTCCTCAACGATTACGACTGTGAGATCTGTTATCATCCAGGAAAAGCAAACGTTGTCGCCGATGCTCTCAGTCGACGAAGCTATTTTCATAGCGTTTGTAATATCTAAGCCCAGCATAATCTCGAAACTCTAATACGTGACGCTCAACATGCTTGTTTTACCGAACGAACCTTGAAGAAGGAAAGGATTCTTAATGATGGCTCTTAACTTGAGAATAAATCGTATGGTATCTTTCATTACTTAGACCGAATTTGGATTCCCAAACGTACCAATTTACGACAACTTCTGATGGACGAAGCCCACAAATCCCGATATTCTATTCATCCCGGTGCTGATAAAATGTACCAGGACATGCGCTACAAGTACTGGTGGCCGGGCATGAAGAAGGATATCGATGTCTATGTTTCGAAGTACCTGACCTGTACAAAGGTCAAGGCCGAGCACCAAAGACCCTCTGGCTTACTCGTAGAACCTGAGATACCTATGTGGAAATGGGAGAGTATAGCTATGGACTTCATAACGAAACTACCGCGCACGCCATCAGGTCACGACAGCATCTGGGTCATCGTTGACCGTTTAACTAAGTCCGCTCACTTTCTACCGATACGGGAAGACTATAAGGTAGAACGATTAGCACGAATCTACACAGATGAGATTATTTGTCGACACGGGACACCTCGTGATATCATTTCTGACCACGATGGTCGATTTACTTCGCGTCTTTGGGAAACGTTTCAATCTACTCTCGGTACTACTCTCAATCTAAGTACCGTTTTCCATCCCCAGACCGATGGTCAGACTGAACGCACGATTCGTACCCTCGAAGACATGTTTCGCTCGTGTGTCGTAGATTTCGGTGGTAATTGGGACACGCACTTACCTTTAGTCGAATTCTCGTACAATAACAGTTATCATTCTAGCATCCAAATGGCACCATTTGAGGCATTATACGGAAGAAAATGTCGATCGCCAATTGTATGGCAGGAGATCAGAGAAGCGCAACTTACCGGTCCCGAGCTGTTGCAAGAAACGACTGACAAAATCCTCCAAATACGAGACAATCTGCTGAAATCTCGGAGTCGTCAGAAAAGTTACGTCGATAGACGCCGCAAGCCCCTTGAATTTGACGTTGGCGATCACGTACTCCTAAAGGTTGCACATTGGAATGGGGTGATCAGATTCGGCAAGAAAGGAGAAGTTTCTCCTCGATATGTTGGACCCTTTAAAATTCTGGAAAGGATTGGCAAAGTGGCCTACAGACTCGAACTATCGGAGGAACTGAGTAACGTCCACCCGACTTTCCACGTTTCAAACCTCAAAAAGTTTCTAGCCTACCAGGAATTACATGTCCCTCTGGAATATTTACAAATGGACGAAACATTACACTTCGTGGAAAAGCCTGTCGAGATCATGGGCCGAGAAACCAAAGTACTGTAACACTCATCTTGTAAATCCGACATTTTAAAGGTTTTCGTATATAAAACAAAAATTTAACATGTAATTACTATTAACGATTCTTAGAAATTCGAGTAATTTAAAACTTTTACAAATTAAAAGTTTACAACATAATTTATATATATAAGTTCGTCATTTACAACGACATCAAAACGCCGTGCGGAAGCTTCATTCTGATGTGTTCGGTTCTTGTAAATCGCTTGATCTTCATCCGGGTACTCTTGATATTCACCTATGATCAAACCAACATAAAAGTTAGTTTTGATAACTTAAATATAAGTTTAAACATGTTCTACGCGTCAAACGACAATTAAAAATAGTTTTTTTTTCCAGTTTTTATGTCTCTCGCGTGTCGCGAGAGACTCTGACAAACTTGTCGCGTAGCGCGACGTCTGTCGCGTGTCGCGCCCCACACATTGTGACCCATCGCGTGGCGCGGGGGAAACCAATTTCCAGCGGGTTTGTTGCCGAAACCTGCATTTGCCCAGCTATAAGTTTAATCGAAATTTAACTTTAAAATGTCATAACTTTTGTTCTACTTATCCGATTCGCGTGATTCTTTTTCCTACGCGACCGTAATTTAGTTCTCCATTTCATGGAGTTAAAATTCAGCATTCAAACTAATAAAATTCCGAGTTTCTAAGCATTCGGCTTATTATTCAAAATCAACATTTTGACCCGTTTGTATTTAAAACCACCAACTTGTTTCTAACTAATCAAAATACATGTTCCAATGTATTTAACACAAAATATCTAGCTCGGGTTTGTAATTGCTATAATTTGCGTGACTAGCGCGCAAGCTATGTGCATAAACTGTTTTGACCCATTTAGGTAATTTAAGCAATTTAGTCTAAAACTTGCTCTTTTCTTTTTGACACTACAATACTTCCATATCTAAATAACTATATATAATCCACCACAACTATTTTGTGGTGGATTTAACATAACGAACCCCTTTTCCTCAATTCTATCATTCAACTAGTCATTTTACGCAAATGACCATTTTTAGGCATTTGAACTACGAAATTTATGCCTACAACTCTTACATGGAACTAAGGGTTACAAAATCACAATGCAAGTTTCTAAACGGCCTCTAGGGGTCGTTTGCCCGTTTTACCCATTAAGGGATTTTCGGTCAATTCTAGTCTCTTATTTTACGACGAAAGACTCTCACAATCATTTGACCAAAATAGCACTCTTAGCTACAACATAATAATGCGTACCTGGCCCGATCAACATATAGACCTGTTTCATTTTTATACCTTGCTTTTACTAGCCGCTAATCCAAAGCGACGCAATTATTCAATTTTTTTGTTCAATCCTGATAACATATAACTTGACAACCAAATGTTAGTCAATATTGCCAAATGGTGTTTTCATCACCATTTGGCTCGTTTGGCCCATATGACCAAACGTTTACATACATAACAAAACATGGCTTTAACTACCAATTTGCCCATCCGACCCATTTCGGATTTTACCATTAGATCCTTTTTTTTATTAACCAAGGTTTTTCATCATTTTATATGTCCCGTATTATTTCGTGTCGGAAACATATTTTGGATATAGCATTTTATCGTATTTACGATCTATGAATAAATACATGTCTAAAAAAAAGAGTGTAAGCTTTTTACTTACATTGAATTCCGATTATGCTTTTCTTCTCGTACTTGATTCGTTTGACCACTTCTTTCCCAAGCCTCCACCTAGCTCGTTAAGCATCGAACTATTGTCAACATTTACAAGGCGGTTAGATTAGTCATTAACAATCACGACTATTCCACCTTACTCATTTTCTATGTCGAAACTACTATTCGACTTCCTCATTAGTTAGCTTAACTTATCATAAGTTAACTATTTTCGATCACATGGTTTACACAATTAAGTCTAAATCAACATGATATTTAGAACTCTTATTGTTTCATATTTCGCATAATTTGCCATATCATTCAAATGTGCGTTTCACTCGAAATTTCAACATTTTAGCTTTCATTTAGGCATGTTCATATCACTGAAAATAGGCTGTTTTTGGTGACCTGTTTAACCTGTTTACAACTCTTCAAAAATTATGATTTTTTATGTGGCGTACCTCTCGGAGGGTTAGACCTTGTGTTAAAATTTCAAGATCTAACTCTTTACCAAAAATTCATAAAAATTCATTTACTATGCTGCAATCAGATTCGTCACTTCTGACTGCAGCTTACAGAAAAATTCATTAAAAATTCCTCGTTTATCCGATTGACGAAATTCCAATTGGCGATTCTTTTAATCACTTAAAACTTTCTACAGTAAGAATTTGAGATCATAACTCAATTCCTAAATTGAGTTATGGCATTCGTAATGGGCTGCAAATTCTGTCAGAAAACGCAGCTTGAACCTTTGATACGGAAAAATTCATAAAACGCTCAATTTTCGTCGAAAAAATGCGATTCCAGTGGGGTTTTAAAGATATTTCCTGGAATTACATTTTAGACTCAAGAAACACACGTTTTTGTCACGTTTTGTCCACGTTACAGCCAATACAAGTCGGCTGTAAATTCTGATCAGAAGCTGTTTGAATTCAGCTTTCAATCAAAACATGTTTATGACATTATGGCACTATTTTTAGCCATCAAAAACCCTAAAAACATCACATTACACGAATTTAGCATCATCACACTTATCACCTTCAATGGTGATCATGAATTCACAAGATTTAGACCTAATTTCATCATATGCTTGTCTAGGGTTTACTCCTAGACACTACAATGTCCCTATTTCATCACATAACGAACATGCAACCATCTAATTCGAATTCTCTAAGTTCATCCAGAAATTTAGAAGGAAATTTTCAACAAAATTTACATACCTTATGATCCCTTTTCAGAGGAGATCACCAATCTATGCTCAGATTTTGTTTTGGAACCGATTTGTGCCTTCAATTTGTGAGATTTGTTGAGTTTAGGGTTTGAGGAAGAATCCTGGTCGCTCTCCTGCGCTTCTGATCGACCAAAACACTAATTTATGTGTTTGGTTTTTATTTAATTTGTTTTAACAAATTCTAGTTTCAAGTTTTACAACTTAGGTCCCCCCACTTTAGTTTCTATAATAACTTTGGTTAATTTTAACCCTATTATAAGTTATTTCTAAACTATTAGCTAACTAAGTTAAAATCCCTAGTTAGCAAATTCTTGTTTATTTAAGAATCCTAATATTCACCGGGTTTCTTTTACCACTAAAGGTAAATTACCCGTCTTTTAGTATAAACGTGGTTTGATTACCAAACCAGTTTTCGGGGTGTTACAAGTACTCAGACGCTCACGCATTCCCATTGTGAAGGTTCGCTGGGAAGGCAAACGCGGCGCCGAGTTTACCTGGGAACTCGAAAGTGACATGAAGGCGAAGTACCCGCATCTGTTTGTTACGCCTACTTCTTAAATTTCAGGAAGAAATTCCCTTAAGTAGGGGAGACTGTAACATCCCGTGTTACTGAAGTCAACGTCAAAGTCAAGGTCAAAGTCAAAGGAAGAAAAGATTGCTAATTGGATCTGTCACTCCTTGCTTAACTACGGATTGGACTACCTTGACTTATAACCAATTTTGTATTTGAACCGCTTTAGTTGTATTATGAGGAGTACATGTTAATAAATCGCTAATTAATCGCAGTTAATCGCTAATCGCATCGCTATCGCATCGCAATACGAATTATGTGTTTTGGATATTGTTTTACGTGTGTGTGCCATTGTGTGTTACTTGTGCATGTTATGTTTATGTTGAGGTGATTAATCGCAATCGTAATCGCAACTCTATCACATCGCAATCTAATCGCAAACGCTAAACGCAAGTTTTTTTTAGTGATTGTATGTTAGATATAGTAGTCAGGATATTTGTGTAACTAATGGGTAATACAATCGCATTGCTCACTCGAAACACGTCGCAACGCTCAACGCGCGAAACGAAAACACGAAAACCAACACGCGGAAACCAGTCGATCGAATGACCATTAGATCGAATGGTCATCCGAACGGATGGCCATCCGATCCGACGCTGGTGCCCATCATTCCTCTTTTGGAAACCCTATAAATACCTATGTCACATCACCAAAGTGATGTGACAGCTCTCTCTCTCGACCAGCGTGCTCCAGCCCACTTTTCTCTCGATTTCTCGCGATTCTTGTAAGTTTCTACCGCAAATCTTGTACTTCTATGATCTACATGCACTTCTACATCATTTTCACCTTTGAATCTTAACTTTTAACCATGAAATCAGTGGATTGGAGGTGTTCTAGGGTGATCTCATCATGGAGTTCCTATGAACTTCAAGTTTTGGCCTCATTCCACCAAGAATAACTTAGATCCAAGTGATTTCCACACGATTTAACACTATTTTCGCATAGATCTAAACCTTCTCGAGGTTAAAAGGATTGAAAGATGGTTTTGGTAACTTTCTTTCAACTCTTTTACACTCAATGCATTCAAAACCGATAGAATCGGAGCTCACTCAGGCCTTCCACTCTTCTCTAATGATGTGTCGGTTGGAGATCTGATTCCTATCAACGAGACAACCGATTTCGGGTTAAACATGAACAACCGTCACGAACAGTTAACTGAACAGATTGGGTTGGTTCTCGTTCGATCGGATAACCTGATGAAGTTCCCGTTGTTAAATGCGTAGTCATATCATCTCAATGAAACCGCAACTTTCAAACTAAACGAATTTCAAAACAAACCAGCCACCCAAACGGATTGCCGTCCGATCGGATTGCCATCCGATCGAACGACGATCCGATTAGATGACATTTGGTCTCCAACACTTATTGTTTTATGAGGAATGTCTTGCTGGACGGATCGCCATCCGATCAAACGACCGTTCGATCGGACGACCTGAAAAGTAGAGATACTTCTCTTTTTTCAAAATGCTACAACGAAAACTTCAAAGCCATCATACACAGACACATCCATCTCAAACGAATGTCAATCCGACCGAATGGCCATCCGAATGGATGACCATCCGAACAGGTTGACATCCGATCGAATGACCATCCGTTCGGATTGCCATCCGACCGGATGACCACTCGTCACTAGCTTCACTTGCATCGCTTTACGCACCGCCCTTTGCTTACGCTATCGTTCTGATCAGGCTCATTCACTCTAGCGCTCCCTTCAATCCATTAACTATCATCGCTGTGAGTATACTCGATCCCTTTTTGCTTAACGCACTTTTGGGTGTTACATACGTTACTTATAATCAAATCACGATCAACACACAACACAAACACTTTTGACGCTAACAGATATTGCATGTTATACGTGACTCGATGAATGCCTGTTTGTTATGTTTACACATTGATTGCTGTCTACCTGCCTTAGCAATGATAGTACTATAGTTTGGACTCAGCACCTGTTCATTCAGGGGTTGTTAAGGATATTACTTCACGTGTTCGCAGTGGTGAACATGTGTTGCGTACTCGCTACTCGCAGTCAAATCACATTCATTGGTATTGATAGGATCTTTGTCAATAACTTACATGCTTAACATTATACGTTGTACATGCTGGTTATGCGTAAACGCTTTCGAGCTCTACTATTACTACTAAACTTGTATGCTTACCTTTACATTATGTGTATTGACCGCTATTTTAGCGTATGTGACAGGTGTTTGAATGCTTAGGATGTTTACTTGCTACTCGATGGAATTGAGCTAGGATGGTGATGTGTTCAAATATTAACATATAAATTTCATCAAATGAGGCATAAAACTAACCCCTTTTTAGTACTAATGTTGGAAAAAGTGTGCTTTTGTCTTCCTTTTGTATTTTCAGGATTAAATGAGCTCAAATTAACAAAAGAAGCAAAAAGACATCAAAATCTAACATAAATACAAGAAAAAGGTCAAGACGTGACATGCCCGACCCCACAACAGCATCTTCCCAAGCAAAACAAGAGATCAGAAGCCTGAACACGCCCCGTGCTCAGCCAGCACGGGGGCGTGCCCAAGTGTCAGCAGAAAAGACAAAGTGGTAGAAGCTTCTATTGCCCACCACGGGGCCGTGCTCAGCGGACACGGGCCGTGGTCAACTATAATATTCGCACAATCCAGGCAAATCTTCATAGTACAAAGATTCTTCTGCACACGGGGTCGTGCTCAGCGGACACGGGGGCGTGGTCAACCAATAAGACAAAGCTGCATTTAATGAAGAAAGAGAGGATGTGGACACGGGGCCGTGCCCACTGGACACGGGGCCGTGCCCACTGGACACGGGGCCGTGCCCGAGCTTCTGTTCAGCCTATAAATAGAAGTGCTTGGCTCAAGCTCAAACCATCCCTTGGCACACCACCTCTCTCACACTTCACCCACCACCCACCACCACCATAACACCATCATCCACCACCATCATCCATTGTCCATCGTAGAGTGTGTGAGTCGTCTCGGGATCCAAGATTGATCGTAAGAGTTCTTGACAATCAAGGCCATGTTTGCCTAAGTCTCTTACATCACTTGGTGAAGACAAAGTGTCTAGTGTAATACTTTTTATTTCTAATCTTTTGCACTTTTTATTTGGTTTTGTATTAATGACTTTAATAACTAGTTGCTTATGTTGAAGGTGATCTTTCCTTATCGTTTGTCCGTGGTGTCTTGAAATTATTTTACTGTCTATATAAAATAAAAGATTTTCACCATTCATATCTCCACGGTCTATATGGAGGTATGTTGGCTACCTGATCGGGGGTTAAGGGAACGGTTTGGTAAAGGTCTTGCCATTGTTCAGCGTTTAGAGGTCCTGCGATGGACCCGGGTCAAATTTAGTAGGACCTCCTTCAATACTTCACGGTATTGGATGGCGGGGGTCCAAACTCTTTGATCCCCTCATAAGTTAACTACTATTAATACTATAACCCGGCTATTTAGGACTGTATCCCTGCTGACTCAGACTACTTAGTCGAGGGTAACGTCACCTCCAAAAGAGGGGCCTACCATAATATTGCATTAATAACTTAATTAATTATCTTCCAATAATCCACCCTTTTAGGATTGTATCCTTGCTGACTCAAACTACTAGGGTGAGGGTAACGTCACCTTCAAAAGAGGGGCCTACTACAATAACTAAGATAATCTCTTAATTATGTGCAAAAGTGCGGAAATAATCAAAGGTTACACTAGATACGAGTCGGAACCAAGTGATTCATCTTGTCTATCTGTTTTTCTTTTTATTTTTATTTTCAGCATTTTAGTTAGTTTTTATTTTTTCTTAGTTTAAAACCTTTTTTCTAAACTTTTTATTTTGATTAGACGTTGAGGATAAACCGGTACTAAAAGCTCTTGTGTCCTTGGACGACCTCGGTATCTTGCCAACACTATACTACGCTCACGATGGGTGCACTTGCCCATATGTGTGTTTAGTGTTAGTAAAATATCGTGTTTTATAAATTTAAAACTTGGCTAAAAATAAGTGTTAAAGGGGCTTAAAATATACACCTAATATATATAACACTTCACACGCATCAAGTTTTTGGCGCCGTTGCCGGGGACACAAGGATTTTACGAAAGTTAGGAATCAACGACCTAATCGTTTTTCTTGTTTTTCATTTTTTTAGGATTTTTTTTTTTAGTTTTTCAGCTTCTGCAGAGCTCAGCACGGGCCGTGCCTGCTGAACACGCCCCGTGCCCAATCATTGGAACTGGCAATCCTGTTTTAAGTCAGACAGTAGGCTGAACACGGGGCCGTGCCCACTCAACACGCCCCCGTGCCCAAGTTTCAGTTACTGAAAACAGAACCGTAAGATCCCGACGGTTGGTAATTTCTGACACAAACATGAGTGATACTGATACTTTTTACTTTCGGCACTCTTATGGTACTATGTGGTGTCAACTATGTGGCGGTAACCATAAAGAATTAGAATGTTTTTTTCTAAATTATAAACCCCACTATATAGACCCATCATTCCCTAGTATCCTTAAGAGGGGCGAAAGTAAAAATAATCCCTATCGCTCCCTCGAATGCGCCCAACCGGATATTCTAGGAGAAATGTTTCTCGATGAATTATTTCAACTAGAAGATATAATTTTTAATTGGTTAGAAGAACTTAGGAAAGACCTCAATAATCTTTTCCAAAGCGATAACCAAGAAGAAAGGTTGGAACCGCACTCAAACAACTTCATTGTTTCCAATGATACTTCTAAATCTAGTGAGGACTTGAGCGATAGTCGTCCCTGTGTCGATTGTGCCGTGAAGGACTCCCCATCAACTTCGTTTGATGCATACATAGACCTGAGCGATTCGACATACACCTTCTTTAACGAGAGCCCGGGAAAGGGTTGGACTTGTCCACCTACATATAGCTTAGGAATCACCCTCACCGACAACCTCTTGCGTTCTCGTCTTAATCTAGATCAATTACGGTATCTTAGGCACTTTGGGGTTGTTCCATCCAGTAAGGAACCGCCCGATCCGGAAAAGTTCCTTAAAAATAGACGAACTTCATAAAACAGTCTTCCGACACGGGGTCGTGCCCAGGTCAACACGCCCCTGTGTCCACCAAAAGATTCCCTTCTGACTTTTGTCAGAATACGGACAAAATGTGTCAGGATCTTGCCTGCACACGGGGCCGTGTCCAGCCGACACGGGGCCGTGTCCAGCTTGCTGTCGTTTTCTATAAATGCAGCCAAGAACCCTGCACATTTGGACCATCCAGGGACAGAGATTTGGAGGGATTTTCTGACTTACCATCCTAGGTATGTTCTAAAAGAAGGTTCCTACAAGCATCTTGTCCTTTCCTCTTTTATCCATTGCTTTCTTCTTCATCTTTCTTGCACCAAGAACTCCATTAAAGCTTGATTTCAAGCTTTGTTGTGATGTTTATTGAATTTTTGTTCAAGGAATCTTGTTAAAAATAAGTTACATAACATTGTTTTAAGTTATTTCTGCTCAAAAAGCTTCATAAGTTAAGAAAAATAATTTAAAACCCCAAGATTCCTTGTTCTAAAAATCTGCAGAAAATTGAACACGGGGCCGTGCTCATTGAGCACGGGGCCGTGCCCGCAGTACTGTTTCATTAAAACGAACTATTTTTGGTTTGTTTTCGTAGAATGTCTAGCCAAAACAGCGGAACCTCTTCTGCGCACTCAAGGAACAGCCGTCGGGAAAGGAGGCCATCGATTGAAGCAACTCTCGTAAGATACGTAATGGCGCTACGTGAAGCACTCGACGAGATGACTTCAGTGGAGGAGGTCCTCATTGACCGTATAAACTATCTCTCGGTGGGGTTGGAAAACAGTTTCCGGGAAATAAACCTCTTGCACCAGAGGTTAAACATTCTGGTAACACCTCCTATGGAACCAATCCTCCCTCAAGAGGATTGGAACCTCGCACTTGGAATTCAAAATCCTACCGGTTGGGACGACATTCCGACAGAACCTCCTCTTGAAGAACTCCAAGAAATTCCGGTGGAAGTTACACCTCCTCAACCCGATGCCCATGAGCCCGCTTTTCTTCTCCCTAGGGAGATCGAAGAGTGGCTCGCCGATGTTTGAGGAGCCCATACCCGTAGGAGAAGTTATCAAGCCACTTTTAACCGAGAAATCTATCTTTTCGGAAATTTTGCTAAGTAGAATAAATAGTAGGCTAGAAACTTCTTGGACTTCTTGTGTCTCTTTGACCTAACTAGCTAGTATTTTACTTTTTAGGACTATTATGTAATTCTCTCTATGATTAATGAATGACGGTTTTAGTTAAAATTGGTGTTTTGGATGGTGTTGAAATGAATAAAACACACTTGAGATGGCAAAGGATACAAGGGAAACTTGAACCAGCACTCTATACAGGAAAACAGAACCGTCCGACAAATTTCTCCGTTTACAGTAAGCTCGGCACGGGCCGTGTCCACCCAACACGGCCCCGTGCTGCACTGTCTGAAGAAAAAGACCCAGTTCAGGTAACTGGACACGGGCCGTGTTCATCCAACACGCCCCCGTGTCCAGACTTCTGTTTCTCTTGTTTTAAAATTTGTTACTGGCACTTGAACACGGAGCCGTGCCCGGATAACACGGGGCCGTGTTCAGCGCCCAGTAACACAAAAATTTTTGCTTTTTCACACCTTTTACGCATTCAATCAACCTAAAAACTTATTTTTGGGACACATTGAGGACAATGTGTAATTTAAGTGTGGGGGGGATGCTAAAACCTTGAATCTTGCAAGTCCTAAATACAAGCCTTACACAAAACTCTATTGGAACCGCTAATCACCCCAAATTTTTTCAAAAATTTTCATTTTTTTTACTTGTCTAGGTTTAACTCGGGAAATTCAAGTTCTTAAAAAGGTTATATTTTTACGAATTTACAAGCGATAGCGTCGTGATAAAAAGAACCAACATAAGAAAATTATGAAAAGGCATGACAAGCTTAGTTAAAATTTGATTATATATACTTGATCACATAAAAACCCATTCCCACAAAAGTGAGTTTTGAGCCTTTATTGAGCATACAATTACATATCATTAGAACTAATTGCTCATTTTTCGTTTCTTGTGTGAATAGCCGCTTGGTTCTTATGACTCTAGAACTTGCCATGACGATACATTCCCGGTCCTTACCAACTTAAACCCGAGTAAGTAAATGATGGAGGCATTAGGACTAACCCCTTTTATTTCTACACCATTATTTTTCTTTTTTTCTTTTTTTTTTTACCACCTACCCAAAATCCCCCTAGTTAGCCCCTTTGAGCCTAAACCTTTTCATTTCATAACCCAAACCAAACACCCTTTTTACCCACCAAAACCTTTTTTTCATTTTTACCCCTTTGTTTTAGTAACAAGTTCGGTTCTTTATATGACTCTTCAAAAAAAAATGTGTTGATGATGAAGCAAAAGAAAATAAACAAACAAGTTCATCAAAAATAACTTTGTTTGAATAAATAGCATCATCAAAATAAAAGTTACGAAAAATAGAAAGTCATACGAAAACCGACACTTGTTACGCTTTTCGCCCTTTTTACTAACCACTAACCACCAACCCAACCACCTACCTTTAACCCAAGCCTAACCCTTAACCCACAAAGTCCTCTTGATATTTACAAAGGTATGTAAGTTAAAAAGGAGGAGGATTGATTGTTTGGCAAGCCTATGGTAAGAGTAAGTTCCATGCCGCTCTCGAGTGATCCACAAAAATACATTTTCGGCCGAGTGTTGAGTGATCCCCGTGAGGTATGTGAACTCGTATATAAATAGAATTTTACAAAGGCATGTTATGCCCTAATAAGTAATTTACCTAATGGAAAGTTTTAAATAAATCATGACGAATAGGATTGTAAATAAATAAAAATAAAATTAAATAAAGAATCTTGGAAATCCCGACACTCTACGACAAGCCCAAAACCTTCTTTTCTTCCCATTCCATTTGGGAGTGTAAATAGCCACATATTAAAGAGTTTTGCTTGAGGACAAGCAAAGATTCAAGTGTGGGGGTATTTGATGTGTTCAAATATTAACATATAAATTTCATCAAATGAGGCATAAAACTAACCCCTTTTTAGTACTAATGTTGGAAAAAGTGTGCTTTTGTCTTCCTTTTGTATTTTCAGGATTAAATGAGCTCAAATAAACAAAAAAAGCAAAAAGACATCAAAATCTAACATAAATACAAGAAAAAGGTCAAGACGTGACATGCCCGACCCCACAACAGCATCTTCCCAAGCAAAACAAGAGATCAGAAGCCTGAACACGCCCCGTGCTCAGCCAGCACGGGGGCGTGCCCAAGTGTCAGCAGAAAAGACAAAATGGTAGAAGCTTCTATTGCCCACCACGGGGCCGTGCTCAGCGGACACGGGCCGTGGTCAACTATAAGATTCGCACAATCCAGGCAAATCTTCATAGTACAAAGATTCTTCTGCACACGGGGTCGTGCTCAGCGGACACGGGGGCGTGGTCAACCAATAAGACAAAGCTGCATTTAATGAAGAAAGAGAGGATGTGGACACGGGGCCGTGCCCACTGGACACGGGGCCGTGCCCGAGCTTCTATTCAGCCTATAAATAGAAGTGCTTGGCTCAAGCTCAAACCATCCCTTGGCACACCACCTCTCTCACACTTCACCCACCACCCACCACCACCATAACACCATCATCCACCACCATCATCCATTGTCCATCGTAGAGTGTGTGAGTCGTCTCGGGATCCAAGATTGATCGTAAGAGTTCTTGACAATTAAGGCCATGTTTGCCTAAGTCTCTTACATCACTTGGTGAAGACAAAGTGTCTAGTGTAATACTTTTTATTTCTAATCTTTTGCACTTTTTATTTGGTTTTGTATTAATGACTTTAATAACTAGTTGCTTATGTTGAAGGTGATCTTTCCTTATCGTTTGTCCGTGGTGTCTTGAAATTATTTTACTGTCTATATAAAATAAAAGATTTTCACCATTCATATCTCCACGGTCTATATGGAGGTATGTTGGCTACCTGATCGGGGGTTAAGGGAACGGTTTGGTAAAGGTCTTGCCATTGTTCAGCGTTTAGAGGTCCTGCGATGGACCCGGGTCAAATTTAGTAGGACCTCCTTCAATACTTCACGGTATTGGATGGCGGGGGTCCAAACTCTTTGATCCCCTCATAAGTTAACTACTATTAATACTATAACCCGGCTATTTAGGACTGTATCCCTGCTGACTCAGACTACTTAGTCGAGGGTAACGTCACCTCCAAAAGAGGGGCCTACCATAATATTGCATTAATAACTTAATTAATTATCTTCCAATAATCCACCCTTTTAGGATTGTATCCTTGCTGACTCAAACTACTAGGGTGAGGGTAACGTCACCTTCAAAAGAGGGGCCTACTACAATAACTAAGATAATCTCTTAATTATGTGCAAAAGTGCGGAAATAATCAAAGGTTACACTAGATACGAGTCGGAACCAAGTGATTCATCTTGTCTATCTGTTTTTCTTTTTATTTTTATTTTCAGCATTTTAGTTAGTTTTTATTTTTTCTTAGTTTAAAACCTTTTTTCTAAACTTTTTATTTTGATTAGACGTTGAGGATAAACCGGTACTAAAAGCTCTTGTGTCCTTGGACGACCTCGGTATCTTGCCAACACTATACTACGCTCACGATGGGTGCACTTGCCCATATGTGTGTGTTGGAACCTGAAGGTTTATTCATGTAGGTTAGCATAGTTTGAGGGTTGATTATGTTTATGTTTAGTTAATATGTTTGGGTCGATTATGTATGGTTTGGGTTAGTAGACTTGTGTCGCATGGGCTTAGATTTCGGCCCAGTTAGTTTTGTATTTAAACAACATTTACCTCATTGTTTGAGGTTGTTGTTTTGGTGATAAGTGGGGGCGACACAAGGAGAGGAACCGAGTTCTTTTGCTAGATCTTGTATCAGTCTACGTTTATCGTTGAATGCAAGAATCTATTGGTTTGTGATTTCTATTATTCTCAATTATTGTTCTTATTATCATTATTTAATCTCGAATCGTCTTGTGATTGATTTCCGCACTTTCACAAGATATTGTTGATATCATTGATTGATCCTGCAAGGGTTTTACAATTGGTATCAGAGCCAAGAAACCATTCTTGGTTCGGTTTTGATATCAATCAGATTCAAGATTAAAACGTTATTACTAATCTGGTTTGTGGTGATTGTTTTGCAGTGAAAGGAACTAATTTTACCGATCTGTTTTGGATCTGTTCTTGGTGATTTTGTTAAAAATTGTTACTGATTTGGATCGTATAATTTTCAGAAATCTGTTTGCTGATTGTTCGGAGTTGATTGAAGAAAATTCAAAGATCTCAAATCTTTGAATTTTGGAAGTGCTGGAAATCCGGGATTACGAGTCAACAGTTCTTATCTCTTATCTGTTTTGCAGGTCCCGACTCGCAACCATCTAGTTGCGGCTCATCACGTTCCAGTTACGACTCGTAACCATCTAGTTGCGGCTCATCACGTTCCAGTTACGGCTCGCAACCTTCACTGGTTTCGGTTCATCCTGTTTCAGTTGCGACTCGCAACCAGTTGTCAGTCTCCACTCGCAACCTGTTTCAGTTACGACTCGCAACCTTGGTTTCGGCTCATCCTGTTTTAGTTACGACTCGCAACCACAGCAGTTACGACTCGCAACAACACTGATTTACGGACGTTTGGACTCGCAACAACACTGATTTACGGACGTTTGGACTGTTGACTTTTGGACTTAAAACAAACTTAATTAATTAATTAACTGATTAATTAATCATGTCATCTAACAACAGTGAACTGTCCGCCCTTAAAGAACAACAAGAATTGGATTCAAAACTTGGTACCACAACACGCATTCCTAGGTTAACTGATGCTAATGATTTTCCTGAGTGGAAGTGGCGCTTTGAACAGCATCTTAAGGTTAAGGATTATAAGCTGTGGCGAAGCATTTTGCGAGGACCTAGGGAAATCATGATGGAAAGCTCGACTGAACCAGGTCTTAAGGTAAAGAAACCTAGGGATCAGTACACTGAAGATGATGTGCTCATTGTTGAAGAAGATGATCGAGCTCTTTCCTACTTAACCATGGGTTTGGGTCCTGATATTGCTATTGGCTTTCGCACCTGCAAATCTGCCAAAGAATTGTGGGATTCTCTGATCGAAGTGTATGAAGGAAACGAAGATATGAAGGAGAGCCGAAGAAATCTGCTGCAACAAAACTTCAACAACTTCAACCATATTTATGGTGAAACGGTAGACAATCAGATTCAGAGGTTTGTGAAGCTGATTACTCAAATGCAAATGGAAGAAATTCATACAACAAATGCATCTACAAACCGACAACTTCTTAATGCACTACCAAAGAGTTGGGATCATCATGTTGCTATGATCAAGAAGACTAAAGATCTCGCTAGATGTACTCTGTCTGAGATGATCTCTCACATTAAGGCATGCGAACTGGATGATAAGCAAAGAGAAACAAATTACAAGAACAGTATGCTAGCTGCTGGTTTCTCCATTGCTCCCGCTTCCTCTAACAACAGCAACACAGCATTATTGTCTCAAGGTGGTTTTCAGATGTTTCGAAATACTTCATCCACTACTCCAACTTCAGCTAAGGTGCACTCATCTGGATCTTCTAATCAAGTCGTCTCTCCAGCTTCTCCTGCTTCAATTCCAAATTCTGGAAATGTCTCTACTGCTGCTTCTGCTTCTGCTGCTAACAACGAAATGATAGCTTTCTTTGCTAAACAATCAAAGGAGAACTTGGATATTGCAGCTTCAGTGATCAACTGTTTGAATGCTTTTATTGCAGGAAAACTTGACCCACCAAAGTGGTGTCCTGATGATCTGAAACAGATTCATCCAGATGATGTTGAAGAAATGGACATCACCTGGCAGATGGCGATGGCAGCTTTCAGAGCCCAAAAGTTTGTGAAAAGAACAGGTAAAAACAGGTGGGGAAATGCATGGAATGGAGCTGCTAAAGTGCCTTTTAATCTTCGTTGTTTCAACTGTCATGAGGAAGGACACTATGCTCGAAACTGCACAAAGCCACTTATAAACAGAGATCAAACTCCTGCAACTCCTGCTCAACCTGCAACTCCTAATCGAGAAAGAGCTCTTGTGACCACTACAAGTATAGCAGATGCTGCTGCTTCTGGAAGTCCACCGCCGCAAGGATTAGCACAAGCACTGGTGGTTCAGCCCAACCTCAACTTTGATTGGACTTCAGAAATTGAGCGTCTGAACATATCAGCTCCAGAGAATCAATCTGCTACATCCAACATTGCTTTCATGACTTCAAGTGAACCTAGCCCAAAGCCAGAGGAAGAGACTGCAGCTGATGATTTTGCATTCATGACTCAAATTCTTTCAGCTCCTGTTAAAGGTCTCACCAAAGAAGAGGTAATTTCTGTTTTCTGTACTCCTGAGTGTAGGGAAAGGGTTGAGGCTTACAGAATACACAACGCTGAGCTCATTCAAGATTATAATGACATAAAAAATAAAAATTTTACTTTGTCTAAAAATGAGAAGCTTTATAAAGAAAAGATTGAAGCTCAGCGAAAAGACATCATCAAGCTAAAGGATGATGTGAGTGTAAAAACAGCCCATTTCCTAGAAGCTCAAGAAAAAGGTATGCATTTTAACTAAGGAACTGGAAGATATTCAAAACAGATATCAAATTAATGAATTAAATATCAAGAAGTTTGATTCTTCCAGTAAATTGGTTAAAAATCTTTGTGATCAACAACTTGCATACAAGGAAAAGAAAGGGTGTGGTTTGGGTTTTAATAAGGCTCCTCCTCCTTATAATGATAATTATACTTATTTACCCATGACTGAGGAGGAGATGACTAATGAAAGTAAAATGACCTATGGTCCCAAAAATAATCAGTCATCGTACAATGACAGACCAGTTGAGAAAAAGAAGTCTGCTCCTATAAATTTTGTTCACAAAGGCACAATTGATCCTAATGTCTCATCTTCGTGTGCAGATGATAGCTCTGAAGTAAAGTGTGATGATGTTCATGGGAGTGAACCGGTTATTATTTCAAATGTTTCTGAACCATATTTTGAACATTATTCTGAACCAACTGAGTCGGACATTGCTTTTACTAGTTCTTTGTTTGCGTCGTTTTCAGCTTATGTTTCGTCTTGTGAGCCTGTTGTTTTGGGCAAAACTGATAATGTTTGTGTGGATGATTTGAACAATAAGTGTGGTGATGATTGTTTTTCAACTAATGTTTGTGATCCTAACATCTCTAATGTTTCAGCTTGTGAAAATGTTACAGGTGAGGTCCCTCAGGATGCATTCAGTGAAACCACTGAAACGACTTCTCAAGAAAATCAAGAGTATCCTGATTCTTCTTCTGAATCTGTCTCAGTGGGTGTCCCTAATGTTGAATCTAGTGGGACCCCATTGGAAACTGTGTTAAACAATGAACCTGAATCTGTGTCACATGATAAATGCTCTGAGAAAATGCATATTGATGAAACTTCTTTAGACTCAGAAAAGGAATCTGAATCAGTTTCACATGACAAAAGCATTGAGGAAGAGCATATTGTTGAGACTTCATCTTGTTCGGGAAGTGAACCTGAATCGGTTTCAGATGACAAATGCATTGATAAAACGCATTTGGATGAAACTCATACATGTTCAAATTCGGAATCAAGATTAAGTAACAATGAAAGGGATGCTGATCTAAAAGAGAGATCATTAGAAGAAAAGTTGTCTAAAGAAAAACCACAAGTCAAACATGTTCAGAAAACTAAAACATCAAATCACACGAAATCAAGCAAACAGAGTCAAAATGTCAAGAATATTAAAAATGTGAAACGTCAAACATGTTATAACTGTGGTATTGCTGGTCACATTGCCAGAAATTGTGGCAAACTCCCAAGGACACCGAACAAGAAAACATCAGAGCGAAATCAGAAGGTCACGTCTAATCGATATCACTGTTCGAAGTCCATGATGTCTGCAAAGACTAAGACAATGCAGAACAACTATCATAGGACTAGACCTTCTGATCAGGATTGGAATGCAGCCAAACGCTATAATCAATATCAGAATAGACAAACAAATTTTCAGCGCAATCGAAATAATTCTTTTGGTAACGCTTATGAAAGTTTCAATTCTAACTGGTCAAGACAGTTTTGGAAACCTAAAGCAAATGGCATGCAATCCAATTCAATGAAATCATATCATCAAAATGTCGCCAAAAGGGATGTTTCAAAATTTCTGAATAAAGATAATTTAGTGTGGCAGAGAGTGACGTTTATTGATGCACAAGGAAAACCCAGATCCACTATGGGCTGGGTTCCTAAATCTAACTAATCCCGCTAATCGTGCAGGAACAGCTGTGGAGGACTACCGTGCGCCTCTGGTACATGGATAGTGGCTGTTCCAGGCACATGACAGGAGACTTATCCCAACTGGAAAATATCAAAGAGTTTAATGGTGGATATGTCTCATTTGCGGGAGGAGAGTCAGGCAGAATCACGTTAAAAGGAACTGTTCGAAACGGCGTTTTAAGTTTTGAAAATGTTAATTATGTTCCAGAACTGAAACACAATCTGTTAAGTATTTCGCAGATCTGTGATCGAGGGAATTCAGTTCATTTCACGAAGAAGGGATGTTATGTTCTTAAGCCTGGGATTGTTATTCCAGAAGACTGGTTCTTGATGACGGCTGAAAGGAAAGGTAATGCTTACGTCATTGATATGAACAAGAAACCGTGTGAAGAGATCACTTGTCTATTTTCAAAAATTTCGGAGCATGATGGTCTGTTGTGGCATCGTCGACTTGGGCATGTGAATATGAAAAATCTGAACCGTCTAGCTAAAGGTCAACTGGTACGTGATCTTCCAATCAAGGACTTCATGTTGGTGGAGAAATGTGTTGCTTGTGCGAAAGGGAAAGCTCATCGAAAACCTCATAAGAGTAAACCAGTACTCTCGACAAAAGCTGTCCTCGAACTACTTCACATGGATCTTTTTGGTCCAGTGAATGTGCTGAGCATTGGGAAGAAAGCTTACTGTCTGGTAATCGTCGATGATTACTCTCGTTACACTTGGGTGTATTTTCTCAGCCACAAAAGTGAAACTGCTGTCTTGGTAAAACAATTCATTACTTTGGCTGAAAATCAAGCGAGTACTAAGGTGAAGGTTATTCGATCAGACAATGGGACAGAATTCAAGAACGTTACTTTGGATACTTTCTGCATTGATAAGGGAATCGATCGTCAGTTCAGTGCGCCTCGAACTCCACAACAAAATGGAGTGGCTGAAAGAAGGAATCGTACTCTCATTGAAGCTGCACGTACTATGCTGGCTGATTCAAAGCTTCCTAGCTTCTTTTGGGCTGAGGCAGTTAGCACGGCTTGTTATATCCAGAATCATGTTTTAGTAAACAAACGTCACATGAAAACCCCTTATGAGATTCTGGAAGGACATAAACCTTCGGTTTCACACTTTCGTATCTTTGGTTGTCCATGTGTATTATTACTAATGGACTCCAACGGAAAGTTTGAAGTCAAAGGTGACGAATGTTACTTTGTTGGATATGCTAAAGGCTCTGCTTATAGGGTATACAACAAAGTAACTAAAAAGGTCATCGAGTCGTGCAACATTGAATGGCTTGAAGAGAATGCTACGGATGCTAGAGTTGGTCCAGATTGGTTATACGATTATTCTGCTTTGTTTAAATCATTTAACATTTTGTCAAGTGATGTTTCAGTTGCAGGTGTGTCTATTCCCAAACAACCATTGTCGTTTGAAGATACGGAAGACGAAGCACAGATGCAAGACAACGTGAAGCATCATACCATTGATCCACCGGGAATGGTGTTTACACAACATCCTACACCAACTCCGATGGTCAATCAATCTCCTGAGGGTGCATCAACTAGTGACTCTGTTTTATTTCCTGAACCAATTCCTGAGGATTGTGTTGTCACTTCTCCTGTAGTTCACACTACTACAGCACCTAATGAGGGGGAGTCTAGCAACACCACAACTGAAGAGGAGCCTGTACCTGATTTGGCCATACCTACGAGTGTTCAACGAAATCACCCAATCGAGAATGTGATTGGTCCTGTAAATGCAGGAATTTTGACCAGGAGTCAAACAGGAACCATTAACACTTGCTTATATTCTTGTTATCTTTCTCAAATCGAACCTAAAACTATTGATATAGCTTTGCAGGAACCTGGCTGGGTAGATGCTATGCACGAAGAGCTGAACCAGTTTGAAAGACTTGGAGTATGGAAGCTTGTCAAGTTGCCAACAGGAAAACGTAAGCTTGGAACTAGATGGGTATTTCGAAACAAGCAGGATTCTGCAGGAGTCATCGTTCGAAACAAAGCAAGGCTGGTGGTTCAGGGATTTAGACAAATTGAAGGACTGGATTATGATGAAGTATATGCTCCGGTTGCACGACTTGAAGCCATCCGAATCTTTTTGGCTTACGCGTCATACATGGGATTCACTGTTTATCAGATGGATGTCAAAACCGCGTTTCTCTATGGAAAAGTGAAGGAGGAAATTTTTGTCGAGCAGCCACCAGGGTTTGTAAATCCAGACCATCCTGAATACGCTTACAAGCTAGACAAGGCACTGTACGGGCTACACCAGGCTCCTCGAGCTTGGTATGCCACACTAACAGAGCATCTGTTGGCTCATGGTTATACGCGTGGCACCATAGATCAGACTCTGTTCATCAAGAAAGTAGGACGTGATCAAATCTTGGTTCAAATCTATGTTGATGATATCATTTTCGGATCTACAAGTGAGGATCTTTGCAAGGAATTCGAGAGAGTTATGAAGAAGAAGTTTGAAATGAGTGCTCTGGGGGAAATGACACTGTTTTTGGGTCTACAAGTCAAGCAGAATTCACAAGGAATTCTTATTCATCAAGGGAAGTATGTGGATGATGTGCTGGCAAAATTCAAATTCACGGACGCAAAGCCTGCTGAAACACCTATGGCAGAGAGACCACTATTGACTGAAGATGAAGAAGGAGAGTCTGTCAATCAACGTCAATATAGGTCAATGATCGGGTCATTGATGTATCTCACAGCGAGCCGTCCGGACAT
>JARYGA010006631.1:0-54170 GCA_030545235.1 Helianthus tuberosus | reverse complement strand
ACTGTATATCTCTTAAATGTCAACATATACACGTGTGATTTAATTTACGAAGAGTTTTAAATGCCAAGAACCTCGATCGGAGAGTAAAAAAGGCGTAAGTTTCACAATAGTGTAAAATTAAAATGGGATATACTGGGCTAGGATTCGAGTTATAGGAACAAGGGCTAAACCAACCACTCAAGAATGGAATCGTCGAGCGAAAACACTTGACAACCTCCTAAATGCAGCTTTTCTTGCCACCAGACGTTTCTCCATCAATTAGGAATCTGATGCCGTCACTAAACACATTCCTTAAATTGTAGCCATTTGTTGTGTGTTTTTTGGTGTCTAATCTGCATATATATCACCATTGCCCTTGATTTTCTTGACTGTATATCACTTAAATGTCAACATATACACGTGTGATTTAGTTTACGAAGATTTTTCAATGCCGAGAACCTCGATCAGAGAGTAAAAAATGCGTAAGGTTCACAATGGTGTAAAATTAAAATAGGATATACCGGGCTAGGATTCGAGTTACAGGAACAAGGGCCAAACCAACCACCCAAGAATGGAATCGTCGAGCAAAACCACTTGACAACCTCCTAGAAGCAGCTTTTCTTGCCACCGGACCTTTCTCCATCAATTAGGAATCTGATGCCGTCACTAAACACATTCCTTAAATTGTAGCCATTTGTTGAGTGTTTTTTTTTTGTGTCTAATCCACATATATATCACCATTGCCCTTGATTTTTTTGATAGTATATCTCTTAAATGTCAACATATACACGTGTGATTTAGTTTACGAAGATATTTCATTGCCGAGAACCTCGATCAGAGAGTAAAAAAGGCGTAAGGTTCACAATGGTGTAAAATTAAAATGGGATATACCGGGCTAGGATTCGAGTTACAGGAACAAGGGCCAAACCAACCACCTAAGAATGGAATCGTCGAGCGAAAACACTTGACAACCTCCTAGAAGCAGCTTTTCTTGCCACCAGACCTTTCTCCATCAATTAGGAATCTGATGCCGTCACTAAACACATTCCTTAAATTGTAGCCATTTGTTGAGTGTTTTTTTATTGGTGTCTAATCCATATATATCACCATTGCGCTTGATTTTCTTAACCGTATATCTCTTAAATGTCAACATATACACGTGTGATTTAGTTTACGAAGATTTTTAAATGCCGAGAACCTCGATCAGAGAGTAAAAAAGGCGTAAGGATCACAATGGTATAAAATTAAAATGGGATATACCGGGCTAGGATTCGAGTTATAGGAACAAGGGGCAAACCAACCACCCAAGAATGGAATCGTCGAGCGAAAACACTTGACAACCTCCTAGAAGCAGCTTTTCTTGCCACCAGACGTTTCTCCATCAATTAGGAATCTGATGCCGTCACTAAACACATTCCTTAAATTGTAGCCATTTGTTGAGTGTTTTTTTCTGGTGTCTAATCCGCATATATATCACCATTGCCCTTGATTTTCTTGAATGTATATCTCTTAAATGTCAACATATACACGTGTTATTTAGTTTACGAACATTTTTCAATGCCGAGAACCTCGATCAGGGAGTAAAAAATGCGTAAGGTTCACAATGGTGTAAAATTAAAATGGGATATACCGGGCTAGGATTCGAGTTACAGGAACAAGGGCCAAACCAACCACCTAAGAATGGAATCGTCGAGCGAAAACACTTGACAACCTCCTAGAAGCAGCTTTTCTTGCCACCAGACCTTTCTCCATCAATTAGGAATCTGATGCCGTCACTAAACACATTCCTTAAATTGTAGCCATTTGTTGAGTGTTTTTTTTTTGGTGTCTAATCCATATATATCACCATTGCACTTGATTTTCTTAACCGTATATCTCTTAAATGTCAACATATACACGTGTGATTTAGTTTACGAAGATTTTTAAATGCCGAGAACCTCGATAAGAGAGTAAAAAAGGCGTAAGGATCACAATGGTATAAAATTAAAATGGGATATACCGGGCTAGGATTTGAGTTATAGGAACAAGGGCCAAACCAACCACCCAAGAATGGAATCGTCAAGCGAAAACACTTGACAACCTCCTAGAAGCAGCTTTTCTTGCCACCAGACCTTTCTCCATCAATTAGGAATCTGTTGCCGTCACAAAACACATTCCTTAAATTGTAGCCATTTGTTGAGTGTTTTTTTTTTTGGTGTCTAATCCATATATATCACCATTGCGCTTGATTTTCTTAATCGTATATCTCTTAAATGTCAACATATACACGTGTGATTTAGTTTACGAAGATTTTTAAATGCCGAGAACCTCGATCAGAGAGTAAAAAAGGCGTAAGGATCACAATGGTATAAAATTAAAATGGGATATACCGGCTAGGATTTGAGTTATAGGAACAAGGGCCAAACCAACCACCCAAGAATGGAATCGTCAAGCGAAAACACTTGACAACCTCCTAGAAGCAGCTTTTCTTGCCACCAGACGTTTCTCCATCAATTAGGAATCTGATGCCGTCACTAAACACATTCCTTAAATTGTAGCCATTTGTTGAGTGTTTTTTTTTTGTGTCTAATCCGCATATATATCACCATTGCCCTTGATTTTCTTGAATGTATATCTCTTAAATGTCAACATATACACGTGTTATTTAGTTTACGAAGATTTTTCAATGCCGAGAACCTCGATCAGGGAGTAAAAAATGCGTAAGGTTCACAATGGTGTAAAATTAAAATGGGATATACCGGGCTAGTATTCGAGTTACAGGAACAAGGGCCAAACCAACCACCTAAGAATGGAATCGTCGAGCAAAAACACTTGACAACCTCCTAGAAGCAGCTTTTCTTGCCACCAGACCTTTCTCCATAAATTAGGAATCTGATGCCGTCACTAAACACATTCCTTAAATTGTAGCCACTTGTTGAGTGTTTTTTTTTGGTGTCTAATCCATATATATCACCATTGCGCTTGATTTTCTTAACCGTATATCTCTTAAATGTCAACATATACACGTGTGATTTAGTTTACGAAGATTTTTAAATGCCGAGAACCTCGATCAGAGAGTAAAAAAGGCGTAAGGATCACAATGGTATAAAATTAAAATGGGATATACCGGGCTAGGATTTGAGTTATAGGAACAAGGGCCAAACCAACCACCCAAGAATGGAATCGTCAAGCGAAAACACTTGACAACCTCCTAGAAGCAGCTTTTCTTGCCACCAGACCTTTCTCCATCAATTAGGAATCTGTTGCCGTCACAAAACACATTCCTTAAATTGTAGCCATTTGTTGAGTGTTTTTTTTGTTGTCTAATCCGCATATATATCACCATTGCCCTTGATTTTCTTGACAGCATATCTTTTAAATGTCAACATATACACGTGTGATTTAGTTTACTAAGATTTTTAAATGCCGAGAACCTCGATCAGAAAATAAAAAAGGCGTAAGGTTCACAATGGTGTAAAATTAAAATGGGATATACTGGGCTAGGATTCGAGTTATAGGAACAAGGGGCAAACCAACCACCCAAGAATTGAATCGTCGAGCGAAAACACTTGACAACCTCCTAGAAGCAGCTTTTCTTGCCACCAGACGTTTCTCCATCAATTAGGAATCTGATGCCGTCACTAAACACATTCCTTAAATTGTAGCCATTTGTTGAGTGTTTTTTTTGGTGTCTAATCCGCATATATATCACCATTGCCCTTGATTTTCTTGAATGTATATCTCTTAAATGTCAACATATACACGTGTTATTTAGTTTACGAAGATTTTTCAATGCCGAGAACCTCGATCAGGGAGCAAAAAATGCGTAAGGTTCACAATGGTGTAAAATTAAAATGGGATATACCGGGCTAGGATTCGAGTTACAGGAACAAGGGCCAAACCAACCACCCAAGAATGGAATCGTCGAGCAAAACCACTTGACAACCTCCTAGAAGCAGCTTTTCTTGCCACCGGACCTTTCTCCATCAATTAGGAATCTGATGCCATCACTAAACACATTCCTTAAATTGTAGCCATTTGTTGAGTGTTTTTTTTGGGTGTCTAATCCATATATATCACCATTGCGCTTGATTTTCTTAACCGTATATCTCTTAAATGTCAACATATACACGTGTGATTTAGTTTACGAAGATTTTTAAATGCCGAGAACCTCGATCAGAGTGTAAAAAAGGCGTAAGGATCACAATGGTATAAAATTAAAATGGGATATACCGGGCTAGGATTTGAGTTATAGGAACAAGGGCCAACCCAACCACACAAGAATGGAATCGTCAAGCGAAAACACTTGACAACCTCATAGAAGCAGCTTTTCTTGCCACCAGACCTTTCTCCATCAATTAGGAATCTGTTGCCGTCACTAAACACATTCCTTAAATTGTAGCCATTTGTTGAGTGTTTTTTTGTTGTCTAATCCGCATATATATCACCATTGCCCTTGATTTTCTTGACTGTATATCTCTTAAATGTCAACATATACACGTGTGATTTAGTTTACTAAGATTTTTAAATGCCGAGAACCTCTATCAGAAAGTAAAAAAGGCGTAAGGTTCACAATGGTGTAAAATTAAAATGGGATATACTGGGCTAGGATTCGAGTTATAGGAACAAGGGGCAAACCAACCACCCAAGAATGGAATCGTCGAGCGAAAACACTTGACAACCTCCTAGAAGCAGCTTTTCTTGCCACCAGACGTTTCTCCATCAATTAGGAATCTGATGCCGTCACTAAACACATTCCTTAAATTGTAGCCATTTGTTGAGTGTTTTTTTTTTGGTGTCTAATCCGCAAATATATCACCATTGCCCTTGATTTTCTTGAATGTATATCTCTTAAATGTCAACATGTACACGTGTTATTTAGTTTACGAAGATTTTTCAATGCCGAGAACCTCGATCAGGGAGTAAACAATGCGTAAGGTTCACAATGGTGTAAAATTAAAATGGGATATACCGGGCTAGGATTCGAGTTACAGGAACAAGGGCCAAACCAACCACCCAAGAATGGAATCGTCGAGCAAAACCACTTGACAACTTCCTAGAAGCAGCTTTTCTTGCCACCGGACCTTTCTCCATCAATTAGGAATCTGATGCCGTCACTAAACACATTCCTTAAATTGTAGCCATTTGTTGAGTGTTTTTTTTGGGTGTCTAATCCATATATATCACCATTGCGCTTGATTTTCTTAACCGTATATCTCTTAAATGTCAACATATACACGTGTGATTTAGTTTACGAAGATTTTTAAATGCCGAGAACCTCGATCAGAGAGTAAAAAAGGCGTAAGGATCACAATGGTATAAAATTAAAATGGGATATACCGGGCTAGGATTTGAGTTATAGGAACAAGGGCCAACCCAACCACACAAGAATGGAATCGTCAAGCGAAAACACTTGACAACCTCCTAGAAGCAGCTTTTCTTGCCACCAGACCTTTCTCCATCAATTAGGAATATGTTGCCGTCACTAAACACATTCCTTAAATTGTAGCCATTTGTTGAGTGTTTTTTTTGTTGTCTAATCCGCATATATATCACCATTGCCCTTGATTTTCTTGACTGTATATCTCTTAAATGTCAACATATACACGTGTGATTTAGTTTACTAAGATTTTTAAATGCCGAGAACCTCGATCAGAAAGTAAAAAAGGCGTAAGGTTCACAATGGTGTAAAATTAAAATGGGATATACTGGGCTAGGATTCGAGTTATAGGAACAAGGGGCAAACCGACCACCCAAGAATGGAATCGTCGAGCGAAAACACTTGACAACCTCCTAGAAGCAGCTTTTATTGCCACCAGACGTTTCTCCATCAATTAGGAATCTGATGCCGTCACTAAACACATTCCTTAAATTGTAGCCATTTGTTGAGTGTTTTTTTTGGTGTCTAATCCGCAAATATATCACCATTGCCCTTGATTTTCTAGAATGTATATCTCTTAAATGTCAACATGTACACGTGTTATTTAGTTTACGAAGATTTTTCAATGCCGAGAACCTCGATCAGGGAGTAAAAAATGCGTTAGGTTCACAATGGTGTAAAATTAAAATGGGATATACCGGGCTAGGATTCGAGTTACAGGAACAAGGGCCAAATCAACCACCCAAGAATGGAATCGTCGAGCAAAAACACTTGACAACCTCCTAGAAGCAGCTTTTCTTGCCACAAGACCTTTTTTCATCAATTAGGAATCTGATGCCGTCACTAAACACATTCCTTAAATTGTAGCCATTTGTTGAGTGTTTTTTTTTGGTGTCTAATCCGCATATATATCACCATTGCCCTTGATTTTCTTGACTGTATATCTCTTAAATGTCAACATATACACGTGTGATTTAGTTTACGAAAATTTTTAAATGTCGAGAACCTCGATCAGAGAGCAAAAAAGGCGTAAGGATCACAATGGTATAAAATTAAAATGGGTTATACCGGGCTAGAATTTGAGTTATAGGAACAAGGGCCAAACCAACCACCCAAGAATGGAATCGTCAAGCGAAAACACTTGACAACCTCGTAGAAGCAGCTTTTCTTGCCACCAGACCTTTCTCCATCAATTAGGAATCTGTTGCCGTCACTAAACACATTCCTAAAATTGTAGCCATTTGTTGAGTGTTTTTTTGTTGTCTAATCCGCATATATATCACCATTGCTCTTGATTTTCTTGACTGTATATCTCTTAAATGTCAACATATGCACGTGTGATTTAGTTTACTAAGATTTTTAAATGCCGAGAACCTCGATCAGAAAGTAAAAAAGGCGTAAGGTTCACAATGGTGTAAAATTAAAATGGGATATACTGGGCTAGGATTCGAGTTATAGGAACAAGGGGCAAACCGACCACCCAAGAATGGAATCGTCGAGCGAAAACACTTGACAACCTCCTAGAAGCAGCTTTTATTGCCACCAGACGTTTCTCCATCAATTAGGAATCTGATGCCGTCACTAAACACATTCCTTAAATTGTAGCCATTTGTTGAGTGTTTTTTTTTTTGTGTCTAATCCGCAAATATATCACCATTGCCCTTGATTTTCTAGAATGTATATCTCTTAAATGTCAACATGTACACGTGTTATTTAGTTTACGAAGATTTTTCAATGCCGAGAACCTCGATCAGGGAGTAAAAAATGCGTAAGGTTCACAATGGTGTAAAATTAAAATGGGATATACCGGGTTAGGATTCGAGTTACAGGAACAAGGGCCAAATCAACCACCCAAGAATGGAATCGTTGAGCAAAAACACTTGACAACCTCCTAGAAGCAGCTTTTCTTGCCACAAGACCTTTTTTCATCAATTAGGAATCTGATGCCGTCACTAAACACATTCCTTAAATTGTAGCCATTTGTTGAGTGTTTTTTTTGGTGTCTAATCCGCATATATATCACCATTGCCCTTGATTTTCTTGACTGTATATCTCTTAAATGTCAACATATACACGTGTGATTTAGTTTACGAAAATTTTTAAATGTCGAGAACCTCGATCAGAGAGCAAAAAAGGCGTAAGGATCACAATGGTATAAAATTAAAATGGGTTATACCGGGCTAGAATTTGAGTTATAGGAACAAGGGCCAAACCAACCACCCAAGAATGGAATCGTCAAGCGAAAACACTTGACAACCTCCTAGAAGCAGCTTTTCTTGCCACCAGACCTTTCTCCATCAATTAGGAATCTGTTGCCGTCACTAAACACATTCCTAAAATTGTAGCCATTTGTTGAGTGTTTTTTTGTTGTCTAATCCGCATATATATCACCATTGCTCTTGATTTTCTTGACTGTATATCTCTTAAATGTCAACATATGCACGTGTGATTTAGTTTACTAAGATTTTTAAATGCCGAGAACCTCGATCAGAAAGTAAAAAAGGCGTAAGGTTCACAATGGTGTAAAATTAAAATGGGATATACTGGGCTAGGATTCGAGTTATAGGAACAAGGGGCAAACAAACCACCCAAGAATGGAATCGTCGAGCGAAAACACTTGACAACCTCCTAGAAGCAGCTTTTATTGCCACCAGACGTTTCTCCATCAATTAGGAATCTGATGCCGTCACTAAACACATTCCTTAAATTGTAGCCATTTGTTGAGTGTTTTTTTTTGTGTCTAATCCGCAAATATATCACCATTGCCCTTGATTTTCTAGAATGTATATCTCTTAAATGTCAACATGTACACGTGTTATTTAGTTTACGAAGATTTTTCAATGCCGAGAACCTCGATCAGGGAGTAAAAAATGCGTAAGGTTCACAATGGTGTAAAATTAAAATGGGATATACCGGGTTAGGATTCGAGTTACAGGAACAAGGGCCAAATCAACCACCCAAGAATGGAATCGTTGAGCAAAAACACTTGACAACCTCCTAGAAGCAGCTTTTCTTGCCACAAGACCTTTTTTCATCAATTAGGAATCTGATGCCGTCACTAAACACATTCCTTAAATTGTAGCCATTTGTTGAGTGTTTTTTTTGGTGTCTAATCCGCATATATATCACCATTGCCCTTGATTTTCTTGACTGTATATCTCTTAAATGTCAACATATACACGTGTGATTTAGTTTACGAAAATTTTTAAATGTCGAGAACCTCGATCAGAGAGCAAAAAAGGCGTAAGGATCACAATGGTATAAAATTAAAATGGGTTATACCGGGCTAGAATTTGAGTTATAGGAACAAGGGCCAAACCAACCACCCAAGAATGGAATCGTCAAGCGAAAACACTTGACAACCTCCTAGAAGCAGCTTTTCTTGCCACCAGACCTTTCTCCATCAATTAGGAATCTGTTGCCGTCACTAAACACATTCCTAAAATTGTAGCCATTTGTTGAGTGTTTTTTTGTTGTCTAATCCGCATATATATCACCATTGCTCTTGATTTTCTTGACTGTATATCTCTTAAATGTCAACATATGCACGTGTGATTTAGTTTACTAAGATTTTTAAATGCCGAGAACCTCGATCAGAAAGTAAAAAAGGCGTAAGGTTCACAATGGTGTAAAATTAAAATGGGATATACTGGGCTAGGATTCGAGTTATAGGAACAAGGGGCAAACAAACCACCCAAGAATGGAATCGTCGAGCGAAAACACTTGACAACCTCCTAGAAGCAGCTTTTATTGCCACCAGACGTTTCTCCATCAATTAGGAATCTGATGCCGTCACTAAACACATTCCTTAAATTGTAGCCATTTGTTGAGTGTTTTTTTTTGTGTCTAATCCGCAAATATATCACCATTGCCCTTGATTTTCTAGAATGTATATCTCTTAAATGTCAACATGTACACGTGTTATTTAGTTTACGAAGATTTTTCAATGCCGAGAACCTCGATCAGGGAGTAAAAAATGCGTAAGGTTCACAATGGTGTAAAATTAAAATGGGATATACCGGGCTAGGATTCGAGTTACAGGAACAAGGGCCAAATCAACCACCCAAGAATGGAATCGTTGAGCAAAAACACTTGACAACCTCCTAGAAGCAGCTTTTCTTGCCACAAGACCTTTTTTCATCAATTAGGAATCTGATGCCGTCACTAAACACATTCCTTAAATTGTAGCCATTTGTTGAGTGTTTTTTTTGGTGTCTAATCCGCATATATATCACCATTGCCCTTGATTTTCTTGACTGTATATCTCTTAAATGTCAACATATACACGTGTGATTTAGTTTACGAAAATTTTTAAATGTCGAGAACCTCGATCAGAGAGCAAAAAAGGCGTAAGGATCACAATGGTATAAAATTAAAATGGGTTATACCGGGCTAGAATTTGAGTTATAGGAACAAGGGCCAAACCAACCACCCAAGAATGGAATCGTCAAGCGAAAACACTTGACAACCTCCTAGAAGCAGCTTTTCTTGCCACCAGACCTTTCTCCATCAATTAGGAATCTGTTGCCGTCACTAAACACATTCCTAAAATTGTAGCCATTTGTTGAGTGTTTTTTTGTTGTCTAATCCGCATATATATCACCATTGCTCTTGATTTTCTTGACTGTATATCTCTTAAATGTCAACATATGCACGTGTGATTTAGTTTACTAAGATTTTTAAATGCCGAGAACCTCGATCAGAAAGTAAAAAAGGCGTAAGGTTCACAATGGTGTAAAATTAAAATGGGATATACTGGGCTAGGATTCGAGTTATAGGAACAAGGGGCAAACAAACCACCCAAGAATGGAATCGTCGAGCGAAAACACTTGACAACCTCCTAGAAGCAGCTTTTCTTGCAACCAGACGTTTCTCCATCAATTAGGAATCTGATGCCGTCACTAAACACATTCCTTAAATTGTAGCCATTTGTTGAGTGTTTTTTTTTTGTGTCTAATCCGCATATATATCACCATTGCCCTTGATTTTCTTGACTGTATATCTCTTAAATGTCAACATATACACGTGTGATTTAGTTTACGAAGATTTTTAAATGCCGAGAACCTCGATCAGAGTGTAAAAAAGGCGTAAGGATCACAATGGTATAAAATTAAAATGGGATATACCGGGCTAGGATTTGAGTTATAGGAACAAGGGCCAACCCAACCACACAAGAATGGAATCGTCAAGCGAAAACACTTGACAACCTCATAGAAGCAGCTTTTCTTGCCACCAGACCTTTCTCCATCAATTAGGAATCTGTTGCCGTCACTAAACACATTCCTTAAATTGTAGCCATTTGTTGAGTGTTTTTTTGTTGTCTAATCCGCATATATATCACCATTGCCCTTGATTTTCTTGACTGTATATCTCTTAAATGTCAACATATACACGTGTGATTTAGTTTACTAAGATTTTTAAATGCCGAGAACCTCTATCAGAAAGTAAAAAAGGCGTAAGGTTCACAATGGTGTAAAATTAAAATGGGATATACTGGGCTAGGATTCGAGTTATAGGAACAAGGGGCAAACCAACCACCCAAGAATGGAATCGTCGAGCGAAAACACTTGACAACCTCCTAGAAGCAGCTTTTCTTGCCACCAGACGTTTCTCCATCAATTAGGAATCTGATGCCGTCACTAAACACATTCCTTAAATTGTAGCCATTTGTTGAGTGTTTTTTTTTTGGTGTCTAATCCGCATATATATCACCATTGCCCTTGATTTTCTTGAATGTATATCTCTTAAATGTCAACATGTACACGTGTTATTTAGTTTACGAAGATTTTTCAATGCCGAGAACCTCGATCAGGGAGTAAACAATGCGTAAGGTTCACAATGGTGTAAAATTAAAATGGGATATACCGGGCTAGGATTCGAGTTACAGGAACAAGGGCCAAACCAACCACCCAAGAATGGAATCGTCGAGCAAAACCACTTGACAACTTCCTAGAAGCAGCTTTTCTTGCCACCGGACCTTTCTCCATCAATTAGGAATCTGATGCCGTCACTAAACACATTCCTTAAATTGTAGCCATTTGTTGAGTGTTTTTTTTGGGTGTCTAATCCATATATATCACCATTGCGCTTGATTTTCTTAACCGTATATCTCTTAAATGTCAACATATACACGTGTGATTTAGTTTACGAAGATTTTTAAATGCCGAGAACCTCGATCAGAGAGTAAAAAAGGCGTAAGGATCACAATGGTATAAAATTAAAATGGGATATACCGGGCTAGGATTTGAGTTATAGGAACAAGGGCCAACCCAACCACACAAGAATGGAATCGTCAAGCGAAAACACTTGACAACCTCCTAGAAGCAGCTTTTCTTGCCACCAGACCTTTCTCCATCAATTAGGAATATGTTGCCGTCACTAAACACATTCCTTAAATTGTAGCCATTTGTTGAGTGTTTTTTTTGTTGTCTAATCCGCATATATATCACCATTGCCCTTGATTTTCTTGACTGTATATCTCTTAAATGTCAACATATACACGTGTGATTTAGTTTACTAAGATTTTTAAATGCCGAGAACCTCGATCAGAAAGTAAAAAAGGCGTAAGGTTCACAATGGTGTAAAATTAAAATGGGATATACTGGGCTAGGATTCGAGTTATAGGAACAAGGGGCAAACCGACCACCCAAGAATGGAATCGTCGAGCGAAAACACTTGACAACCTCCTAGAAGCAGCTTTTATTGCCACCAGACGTTTCTCCATCAATTAGGAATCTGATGCCGTCACTAAACACATTCCTTAAATTGTAGCCATTTGTTGAGTGTTTTTTTTGGTGTCTAATCCGCAAATATATCACCATTGCCCTTGATTTTCTAGAATGTATATCTCTTAAATGTCAACATGTACACGTGTTATTTAGTTTACGAAGATTTTTCAATGCCGAGAACCTCGATCAGGGAGTAAAAAATGCGTTAGGTTCACAATGGTGTAAAATTAAAATGGGATATACCGGGCTAGGATTCGAGTTACAGGAACAAGGGCCAAATCAACCACCCAAGAATGGAATCGTCGAGCAAAAACACTTGACAACCTCCTAGAAGCAGCTTTTCTTGCCACAAGACCTTTTTTCATCAATTAGGAATCTGATGCCGTCACTAAACACATTCCTTAAATTGTAGCCATTTGTTGAGTGTTTTTTTTTGGTGTCTAATCCGCATATATATCACCATTGCCCTTGATTTTCTTGACTGTATATCTCTTAAATGTCAACATATACACGTGTGATTTAGTTTACGAAAATTTTTAAATGTCGAGAACCTCGATCAGAGAGCAAAAAAGGCGTAAGGATCACAATGGTATAAAATTAAAATGGGTTATACCGGGCTAGAATTTGAGTTATAGGAACAAGGGCCAAACCAACCACCCAAGAATGGAATCGTCAAGCGAAAACACTTGACAACCTCGTAGAAGCAGCTTTTCTTGCCACCAGACCTTTCTCCATCAATTAGGAATCTGTTGCCGTCACTAAACACATTCCTAAAATTGTAGCCATTTGTTGAGTGTTTTTTTGTTGTCTAATCCGCATATATATCACCATTGCTCTTGATTTTCTTGACTGTATATCTCTTAAATGTCAACATATGCACGTGTGATTTAGTTTACTAAGATTTTTAAATGCCGAGAACCTCGATCAGAAAGTAAAAAAGGCGTAAGGTTCACAATGGTGTAAAATTAAAATGGGATATACTGGGCTAGGATTCGAGTTATAGGAACAAGGGGCAAACCGACCACCCAAGAATGGAATCGTCGAGCGAAAACACTTGACAACCTCCTAGAAGCAGCTTTTATTGCCACCAGACGTTTCTCCATCAATTAGGAATCTGATGCCGTCACTAAACACATTCCTTAAATTGTAGCCATTTGTTGAGTGTTTTTTTTTGTGTCTAATCCGCAAATATATCACCATTGCCCTTGATTTTCTAGAATGTATATCTCTTAAATGTCAACATGTACACGTGTTATTTAGTTTACGAAGATTTTTCAATGCCGAGAACCTCGATCAGGGAGTAAAAAATGCGTAAGGTTCACAATGGTGTAAAATTAAAATGGGATATACCGGGCTAGGATTCGAGTTACAGGAACAAGGGCCAAATCAACCACCCAAGAATGGAATCGTTGAGCAAAAACACTTGACAACCTCCTAGAAGCAGCTTTTCTTGCCACAAGACCTTTTTTCATCAATTAGGAATCTGATGCCGTCACTAAACACATTCCTTAAATTGTAGCCATTTGTTGAGTGTTTTTTTTGGTGTCTAATCCGCATATATATCACCATTGCCCTTGATTTTCTTGACTGTATATCTCTTAAATGTCAACATATACACGTGTGATTTAGTTTACGAAAATTTTTAAATGTCGAGAACCTCGATCAGAGAGCAAAAAAGGCGTAAGGATCACAATGGTATAAAATTAAAATGGGTTATACCGGGCTAGAATTTGAGTTATAGGAACAAGGGCCAAACCAACCACCCAAGAATGGAATCGTCAAGCGAAAACACTTGACAACCTCCTAGAAGCAGCTTTTCTTGCCACCAGACCTTTCTCCATCAATTAGGAATCTGTTGCCGTCACTAAACACATTCCTAAAATTGTAGCCATTTGTTGAGTGTTTTTTTGTTGTCTAATCCGCATATATATCACCATTGCTCTTGATTTTCTTGACTGTATATCTCTTAAATGTCAACATATGCACGTGTGATTTAGTTTACTAAGATTTTTAAATGCCGAGAACCTCGATCAGAAAGTAAAAAAGGCGTAAGGTTCACAATGGTGTAAAATTAAAATGGGATATACTGGGCTAGGATTCGAGTTATAGGAACAAGGGGCAAACAAACCACCCAAGAATGGAATCGTCGAGCGAAAACACTTGACAACCTCCTAGAAGCAGCTTTTCTTGCAACCAGACGTTTCTCCATCAATTAGGAATCTGATGCCGTCACTAAACACATTCCTTAAATTGTAGCCATTTGTTGAGTGTTTTTTTTTTGTGTCTAATCCGCATATATATCACCATTGCCCTTGATTTTCTTGACTGTATATCTCTTAAATGTCAACATATACACGTGTGATTTAGTTTACGAAGATTTTTCAACGCCGAGAACCTCGATCAGGGAGTAAAAAATGCGTAAGGTTCACAATGGTGTAAAATTAAAATGGGATATACCGGGCAAGGATTCGAGTTACAGGAACAAGGGCCAAATCAACCACCCAAGAATGGAATCGTCGAGCAAAAACACTTGACAACCTCCAAGAAGCAGCTTTTCTTGCCACAAGACCTTTCTTCATCAATTAGGAATATGATGCCGTCACTAAACACATTCCTTAAATTGTAGCCATTTGTTGAGTGTTTTTTTTTGGTGTCTAATCCGCATATATATCACCATTGCCCTTGATTTTCTTGACTGTATATCTCTTAAATGTCAACATATACACGTGTGATTTAGTTTACGAAGATTTTTCAATGCCGAGAAGCTCGATCAGAAAGTAAAAAAGGCGTAAGGTTCACAATGGTGTAAAATTAAAATGGGATATACCGGGCTAGGATTCGAGTTACAGAAACATGGGCTAAACCAACCACCCAAGAATGGAATCGTCAAGCGAAAACACTTGACAACATCCTAGAAGCAGCTTTTCTTTCCACCAGACCTTTCTCCATCAATTAGGAATCTGATGCCGTCACTAAACACATTCCTTAAATTGTAGCCATTTGTTGAGTGTTTTTTTTTTGTGTCTAATCCGCATATATATCACCATTGCCCTTGATTTTCTTGACTGTATATCTCTTAAATGTCAACATATAAACGTGTGATTTAGTTTACGAAGATTTTTCAATGCTGAGAACCTCGATCAGAGAGTAAAAAGGCGTAAGGTTCACAATGGTGTAAAATTAAAATGGGATAGATCGGGCTAGGATTCGAGTTACAGGAACAAGGGCCAAACCAACCACCGAAGAATGGAATCGTCGAGCGAAAACACTTGACAACCTCCTAGAAGCAGCTTTTCTTGCCACCAGACCTTTTTCCATCAATTAGGAATCTGATGCCGTCACTAAACACATTCCTTAAATTGTAGCCATTTGTTAAGTGTTTTTTTTGGTGTCTAATCCGCATATATATCACTATTGCCCTTGATTTTTTTGACTGTATATCTCTTAAATGTCAACATACACATGTGTGATTTAGTTTACGAAGATATTTTAATGCAGTGAACCTCGATTAGAGAGTAAAAAAGGCGTAAGGATCACAATGGTATAAAATTAAAATGGGATATACCGGGCTAGGATTTGAGTTATAGGAACAAGGGCCAAACCAACCACCCAAGAATGGAATCGTCAAGCGAAAACACCTGACAACCTCCTAGAAGCAGCTTTTCTTGCCACCAGACCTTTCTCCATCAATTAGGAATCTGTTGCCGTCACTAAACACATTCCTTAAATTGTAGCCATTTGTTGAGTGTTTTTTTGTTGTCTAATCCGCATATATATCACCATTGCCCTTGATTTTCTTGACTGTATATCTCTTAAATGTCAACATATACACGTGTGATTTAGTTTACTAAGATTTTTAAATGCCGAGAACCTCGATCAGAAAGTAAAAAAGTCAAAAGGTTCACAATGGTGTAAAATTAAAATGAGATATACTGGGCTAGGATTCGAGTTATAGGAACAAGGGGTAAACCAACTACCCAAGAATGGAATCGTCGAGTGAAAACACTTGACAACCTCCTAGAAGCAGCTTTTCTTGCCACCAGACGTTTCTCCATCAATTAGGAATCTGTTGCCGTCACTAAACACATTCCTTAAATTGTAGCCATTTGTTGAGTGTTTTTTTTTTTGTTGTCTAATCCGCATATATATCACCATTACCCTTGATTTTCTTGACTGTATATCTCTTAAATGTCAACATATACACGTGTGATTTAGTGTACTAAGATTTTTAAATGCCGAGAACCTCGATCAGAAAGTAAAAAAGGCGTAAGGTTCACAATGGTGTAAAATTAAAATGGGATATACTGGGCTAGGATTCGAGTTATAGGAACAAGGGGCAAACCAACCACCCAAGAATGGAATCGTCGAGCGAAAACACTTGACAACCTCCTAGAAGCAGCTTTTCTTGCCACCAGACGTTTCTCCATCAATTAGGAATCTGATGCCGTCACTAAACACATTCCTTAAATTGTAGCCATTTGTTGAGTGTTTTTTTGGTGTCTAATCCACATATATATCACCATTGCCCTTGATTTTCTTGACTGTATATCTCTTAAATGTCAACATATACACGTGTGATTTAGTTTACGAAGATTTTTCAATGCCGAGAACCTCGATCAGAAAGTAAAAAAGGCGTAAGGTTCATATTGGTGTAAAATAAAATTGGGATATACCGGGCTAGGATTCGAGTTACAGAAACATGGGCCAAACCAACCACCCAAGAATGGAATCGTCGAGCGAAAACAATTGACAACATCCTAGAAGCAGCTTTTCTTGCCACCGGACCTTTCTCCAACAATTAGGAATCTGATGCCGTCACTAAACACATTCCTTAAATTGTAGCCATTTGTTGAGTGTTTTTTTTTTGGTGTCTAATCCACATATATATCACCATTGCCCTTGATTTTATTGACTGTATATCTCTTAAATGTCAACTTATAAACGTGTGATTTAGTTTACGAAGATTTTTCAATGCTGAGAACCTCGATCAGAGAGTAAAAAAGCTTAAGGTTCACAATAGTGTAAAATTAAAATGGGATAGATCGGGCTAGGATTCGAGTTACAGGAACAAGGGCCAAACCAACCACCCAAGAATGGAATCGTCGAGCGAAAACACTTGACAACCTCCTAGAAGCAGCTTTTCTTGCCACCAGACCTTTTTCCATCAATTAGGAATCTGATGCCGTCACGAAACACATTCCTTAAATTGTAGCCATTTGTTGAGTGTTTTTTTTGTGTCTAATCCGCATATATATCACTATTGCCCTTGATTTTTTTCACTGTATATATCTCTTAATTGTCAACATATACACGTGTGATTTAGTTTATGAAGATATTTCAATGCCGAGAACCTCGATCAGAGAGTAAAAAAGGCGTAAGGTTCACAATGGTGTAAAATTAAAATGGGATATACCGGGCTAGGATTCGAGTTACAGGAACAAGGGCCAAACCAACCACCCAAGAATGGAATCATCGAGCGAAAACACTTGACAACCTCCTAGAAGCAGCTTTTCTTGCCACCAGACCTTTCTCCATCAATTAGGAATCTGATGCCGTCACTAAACATATTACTTAAATTGTAGCCATTTGTTGTGTGTTTTTTTTTTGGTGTCTAATCCGCATATATATCACCATTGCCCTTGATTTTCTAGACTGTATATCTCTTAAATGTCAACATATACACGTGTGATTTAGTTTACGAAGATTTTTCAATGCTGAGAACCTCAATGTGAGAGTAAAAAAGGCGTAGGGTTCACAATGGTGTAAAATTAAAATGGGACATACCGGGCTAGTATTCGAGTTACAGGAACAAGGGCCAAACCAACCACCCAATAATGGAATCGTCGAGCGAAAACACTTGACAACCTCCTAGAAGCAGCTTTTCTTGGAACCAGACCTTTCTCCATCAATTAGGAATCTGATGCCGTCACTAAACACATTCCTTAAATTGTAGCCATTTGTTGAGTGTTTTTTTTTGGGTGTCTAATCCATATATATCACCATTGCGCTTGATTTTCTTAACCGTATATCTCTTAAATGTCAACATAAACACGTGTGATTTAGTTTACGAAGATTTTTAAATGCTGAGAACCTCGATCAGAGAGTAAAAAAGGCGTCAGGATCACAATGGTATAAAATTAAAATGGGATATACCGGGCTAGGATTTGAGTTATAGGAACAAGGGCCAACCCAACCACACAAGAATGGAATCGTCAAGCGAAAACACTTGACAACCTCATAGAAGCAGCTTTTCTTGCCACCAGACCTTTCTCCATCAATTAGTAATCTGTTGCCGTCACTAAACACATTCCTTAAATTGTAGCCATTTGTTGAGTGTTTTTTTGTTGTCTAATCCGCATATATATCACCATTGCCCTTGATTTTCTTGACTGTATATCTCTTAAATGTCAACATATACACGTGTGATTTAGTTTACTAAGATTTTTAAATGCCGAGAACCTCTATCAGAAAGTAAAAAAGGCGTAAGGTTCACAATGGTGTAAAATTAAAATGGGATATACTGGGCTAGGATTCGAGTTATAGGAACAAGGGGCAAACCAACCACCCAAGAATGGAATCGTCGAGCGAAAACACTTGACAACCTCCTAGAAGCAGCTTTTCTTGCCACCAGACGTTACTCCATCAATTAGGAATCTGATGCCGTCACTAAACACATTCCTTAAATTGTAGCCATTTGTTGAGTGTTTTTCTTTTTGGTGTCTAATCCGCATATATATCACCATTGCCCTTGATTTTCTTGAATGTATATCTCTTAAATGTCAACATGTACACGTGTTATTTAGTTTACGAAGATTTTTCAATGCCGAGAACCTCGATCAGGGAGTAAAAAATGCGTAAGGTTCACAATGGTGTAAAATTAAAATGGGATATACCGGGCTAGGATTCGAGTTACAGGAACAAGGGCCAAACCAACCACCCAAGAATGGAATCGTCGAGCAAAACCACTTGACAACCTCCTAGAAGCAGCTTTTCTTGCCACCGGACCTTTCTCCATCAATTTGGAATCTGATGCCGTCACTAAACACATTCCTTAAATTGTAGCCATTTGTTGAGTGTTTTTTTTGGGTGTCTAATCCATATATATCACCATTGCGCTTGATTTTCTTAACCGTATATCTCTTAAATGTCAACATATACATGTGTGATTTAGTTTACGAAGATTTTTAAATGCCGAGAACCTCGATCAGAGAGTAAAAAAGGCGTAAGGATCACAATGGTATAAAATTAAAATGGGATATACCGGGCTAGGATTTGAGTTATAGGAACAAGGGCCAACCCAACCACACAAGAATGGAATCGTCAAGCGAAAACACTTGACAACCTCCTAGAAGCAGCTTTTCTTGCCACCAGACCTTTCTCCATCAATTAGGAATATGTTGCCGTCACTAAACACATTCCTTAAATTGTAGCCATTTGTTGAGTGTTTTTTTTGTTGTCTAATCCGCATATATCACCATTCCCTTGATTTTCTTGACTGTATATCTCTTAAATGTCAACATATACACGTGTGATTTAGTTTACTAAGATTTTTAAATGCCGAGAACCTCGATCAGAAAGTAAAAAAGGCGTAAGGTTCACAATGGTGTAAAATTAAAATGGGATATACTGGGCTAGGATTCGAGTTATAGGAACAAGGGGCAAACCGACCACCCAAGAATGGAATCGTCGAGCGAAAACACTTGACAACCTCCTAGAAGCAGCTTTTATTGCCACCAGACGTTTCTCCATCAATTAGGAATCTGATGCCGTCACTAAACACATTCCTTAAATTGTAGCCATTTGTTGAGTGTTTTTTTTTTGGTGTCTAATCCGCAAATATATCACCATTGCCCTTGATTTTCTAGAATGTATATCTCTTAAATGTCAACATGTACACGTGTTATTTAGTTTACGAAGATTTTTCAATGCCGAGAACCTCGATCAGGGAGTAAAAAATGCGTAAGGTTCACAATGGTGTAAAATTAAAATGGGATATACCGGGCTAGGATTCGAGTTACAGGAACAAGGGCCAAATCAACCACCCAAGAATGGAATCGTCGAGCAAAAACACACTTGACAACCTCCTAGAAGCAGCTTTTCTTGCCACAAGACCTTTTTTCATCAATTAGGAATCTGATGCCGTCACTAAACACATTCCTTAAATTGTAGCCATTTGTTGAGTGTTTTTTTTTGGTGTCTAATCCGCATATATATCACCATTGCCCTTGATTTTCTTGACTGTATATCTCTTAAATGTCAACATATACACGTGTGATTTAGTTTACGAAAATTTTTAAATGTCGAGAACCTCGATCAGAGAGCAAAAAAGGCGTAAGGATCACAATGGTATAAAATTAAAATGGGTTATACCGGGCTAGGATTTGATTTATAGGAACAAGGGCCAAACCAACCACCCAAGAATGGAATCGTCAAGCGAAAACACTTGACAACCTCCTAGAAGCAGCTTTTCTTGCCACCAGACCTTTCTCCATCAAATAGGAATCTGTTGCCGTCACTAAACACATTCCTAAAATTGTAGCCATTTGTTGAGTGTTTTTTTTGTTGTCTAATCCGCATATATATCACCATTGCTCTTGATTTTCTTGACTGTATATCTCTTAAATGTCAACATATGCACGTGTGATTTAGTTTACTAAGAATTTTAAATGCCGAGAACCTCGATCAGAAAGTAAAAAAGGCGTAAGGTTCACAATGGTGTAAAATTAAAATGTGATATACTGGGCTAGGATTCGAGTTATAGGAACAAGGGGCAAACCAACCACCCAAGAATGGAATCGTCGAGCGAAAACACTTGACAACCTCCTAGAAGCAGCTTTTCTTGCCACCAGACGTTTCTCCATCAATTAGGAATCTGATGCCGTCACTAAACACATTCCTTAAATTGTAGCCATTTGTTGAGTGTTTTTTTTTTGTGTCTAATCCGCATATATATCACCATTGCCCTTGATTTTCTTGACTGTATATCTCTTAAATGTCAACATATACACGTGTGATTTAGTTTACGAAGATTTTTCAATGCCGAGAACCTCGATCAGGGAGTAAAAAATGCGTAAGGTTCACAATGGTGTAAAATTAAAATGGGATATACCGGGCAAGGATTCGAGTTACAGGAACAAGGGCCAAATCAACCACCCAAGAATGGAATCGTCGAGCAAAAACACTTGACAACCTCCAAGAAGCAGCTTTTCTTGCCACAAGACCTTTCTTCATCAATTAGGAATATGATGCCGTCACTAAACACATTCCTTAAATTGTAGCCATTTGTTGAGTGTTTTTTTTTGGTGTCTAATCCGCATATATATCACCATTGCCCTTGATTTTCTTGACTGTATATCTCTTAAATGTCAACATATACACGTGTGATTTAGTTTACGAAGATTTTTCAATGCCGAGAACCTCGATCAGAAAGTAAAAAAGGCGTAAGGTTCACAATGGTGTAAAATTAAAATGGGATATACCGGGTAGGATTCGAGTTACAGAAACATGGGCTAAACCAACCACCCAAGAATGGAATCGTCAAGCGAAAACACTTGACAACATCCTAGAAGCAGCTTTTCTTTCCACCAGACCTTTCTCCATCAATTAGGAATCTGATGCCGTCACTAAACACATTCCTTAAATTGTAGCCATTTGTTGAGTGTTTTTTTTGTGTCTAATCCGCATATATATCACCATTGCCCTTGATTTTCTTGACTATATATCTCTTAAATGTCAACATATAAACGTGTGATTTAGTTTACGAAGATTTTTCAATGCTGAGAACCTCGATCAGAGAGTAAAAAGGCGTAAGGTTCACAATGGTGTAAAATTAAAATGGGATAGATCGGGCTAGGATTCGAGTTACAGGAACAAGGGCCAAACCAACCACCCAAGAATGGAATCGTCGAGCGAAAACACTTGACAACCTCCTAGAAGCAGCTTTTCTTGCCACCAGACCTTTTTCCATCAATTAGGAATCTGATGCCGTCACTAAACACATTCCTTAAATTGTAGCCATTTGTTAAGTGTTTTTTTTGGTGTCTAATCCGCATATATATCACTATTGCCCTTGATTTTTTTGACTGTATATCTCTTAAATGTCAACATACACATGTGTGATTTAGTTTACGAAGATATTTTAATGCAGTGAACCTCGATTAGAGAGTAAAAAAGGCGTAAGGATCACAATGGTATAAAATTAAAATGGGATATACCGGGCTAGGATTTGAGTTATAGGAACAAGGGCCAAACCAACCACCCAAGAATGGAATCGTCAAGCGAAAACACCTGACAACCTCCTAGAAGCAGCTTTTCTTGCCAGCAGACCTTTCTCCATCAATTAGGAATCTATTGCCGTCACTAAACACATTCCTTAAATTGTAGCCATTTGTTGAGTGTTTTTTTGTTGTCTAATCCGCATATATATCACCATTTCCCTTGATTTTCTTGACTGTATATCTCTTAAATGTCAACATATACACGTGTGATTTAGTTTACTAAGATTTTTAAATGCCGAGAACCTCGATCAGAAAGTAAAAAAGTCAAAAGGTTCACAATGGTGTAAAATTAAAATGAGATATACTGGGCTAGGATTCGAGTTATAGGAACAAGGGGTAAACCAACTACCTAAGAATGGAATCGTCGAGTGAAAACACTTGACAACCTCCTAGAAGCAGCTTTTCTTGCCACCAGACGTTTCTCCATCAATTAGGAATCTGTTGCCGTCACTAAACACATTCCTTAAATTGTAGCCATTTGTTGAGTGTTTTTTTGTTGTCTAATCCGCATATATATCACCATTGCCCTTGATTTTCTTGACTGTATATCTCTTAAATGTCAACATATACACGTGTGATTTAGTGTACTAAGATTTTTAAATGCCGAGAACCTCGATCAGAAAGTAAAAAAGGCGTAAGGTTCACAATGGTGTAAAATTAAAATGGGATATACTGGGCTAGGATTCGAGTTATAGGAACAAGGGGCAAACCAACCACCCAAGAATGGAATCGTCGAGCGAAAACACTTGACAACCTCCTAGAAGCAGCTTTTCTTGCCACCAGACGTTTCTCCATCAATTAGGAATCTGATGCCGTCACTAAACACATTCCTTAAATTGTAGCCATTTGTTGAGTGTTTTTTTGGTGTCTAATCCGCATATATATCACCATTGCCCTTGATTTTCTTGACTGTATATCTCTTAAATGTCAACATATACACGTGTGATTTAGTTTACGAAGATTTTTCAATGCCGAGAACCTCGATCAGAAAGTAAAAAAGGCGTAAGGTTCATAATGGTGTAAAATTAAAATGGGATATACCGGGCTAGGATTCGAGTTACAGAAACATGGGCCAAACCAACCACCCAAGAATGGAATCGTCGAGCGAAAACAATTGACAACATCCTAGAAGCAGCTTTTCTTGCCACCGGACCTTTCTCCAACAATTAGGAATCTGATGCCGTCACTAAACACATTCCTTAAATTGTAGCCATTTGTTGAGTGTTTTTTTTTTATGTCTAATCCACATATATATCACCATTGCCCTTGATTTTATTGACTGTATATCTCTTAAATGTCAACTTATAAACGTGTGATTTAGTTTACGAAGATTTTTCAATGCTGAGAACCTCGATCAGAGAGTAAAAAAGCGTAAGGTTCACAATAGTGTAAAATTAAAATGGGATAGATCGGGCTAGGATTCGAGTTACAGGAACAAGGGCCAAACCAACCACCCAAGAATGGAATCGTCGAGCGAAAACACTTGACAACCTCCTAGAAGCAGCTTTTCTTGCCACCAGACCTTTTTCCATCAATTAGGAATCTGATGCCGTCACGAAACACATTCCTTAAATTGTAGCCATTTGTTGAGTGTTTTTTTTTTGTGTCTAATCCGCATATATATCACTATTGCCCTTGATTTTTTTCACTGTATATATCTCTTAATTGTCAACATATACACGTGTGATTTAGTTTATGAAGATATTTCAATGCCGAGAACCTCGATCAGAGAGTAAAAAAGGCGTAAGGTTCACAATGGTGTAAAATTAAAATGGGATATACCGGGCTAGGATTCGAGTTACAGGAACAAGGGCCAAACCAACCACCCAAGAATGGAATCATTGAGCGAAAACACTTGACAACCTCCTAGAAGCAGCTTTTCTTGCCACCAGACCTTTCTCCATCAATTAGGAATCTGATGCCGTCACTAAACATATTACTTAAATTGTAGCCATTTGTTGTGTGTGTTTTTTTTTTTGTGTCTAATCCGCATATATATCACCATTGCCCTTGATTTTCTAGACTGTATATCTCTTAAATGTCAACATATACACGTGTGATTTAGTTTACGAAGATTTTTCAATGCCGAGAACCTCGATCAGAGAGTAAAAAAGGCGTAAGGTTCACAATGGTGTAAAATTAAAATGGGTTATACCGGGCTAGGATTCGAGTTACAGGAACAAGGGCCAAACCAACCACCCAATAATGTAATCGTCGAGCGAAAACACTCTACAACCTCCTAGAAGCAGCTTTTCTTGCCGCCAGACCTTTCTCCATCAATTAGGAATCCGATGCCGTCACTAAACACATTCCTTAAATTGTAGCCATTTGTTGAGTGTTTTTTTTTGGTGTCTAATCCGCATATATATCACCATTTCCCTTGATTTTCTTGACTGTTTATCTCTTAAATGTCAACATATACACGTGTGATTTAGTTTACGAAGATTTTTCAATGCCGAGAACCTCGATCAGAGAGTCAAAAAGGCGTAAGGTTCACAATGGTGTAAAATTAAAATGGGATATACCGGGCTAGGATTCAAGTTACAGGAACAAGGGCAAAACCAACCACCCAAGAATGGAATCGTCGAGCGAAAACACTTGACAACCTCCTAGAAGCAGCTTTTCTTGCCACAAGACCTTTCTCCATCAATTAGGAATCTGATGCCGTCACTAAACACATTCCTTAAATTGTAGCCATTTGTTGAGTGTTTTTTTTTGTGCCTAATCCGCATATATATCACCATTGCCTTTGATTTTCTTGACTGTATATCTCTTAAATGTCAACATATACACGTGTGATTTAGTTTACGAAGATTTTTCAATGCCGAGAACCTCGATCAGAGAGTAAAAAAGGCGTAAGGTTCACAATGGTGTAAAATTAAAATGGGATATACCGGGCTAGGATTCGAGTTACATGAACAAGGGCAAAACCAACCACCAAAAATGGAATCGTCGAGCGAAAACACTTGACAACCTCCTAGAAGCAGCTTTTCTTGCCACCAGACCTTTCTCCATCAATTAGGAATCTCATGCCGACACTAAACACATTCCTTAAATTGTAGCCATTTGTAGAGTGTTTTTTTTTTGTGTCTAATCCGCATATATATCACCATTGCCCTTGATTTTCTTGAGTGTATCTCTCTTAAATGTCAATATATACTCGTGTGATTTAGTTTACGAAGATTTTTCAATGCCGAGAACCTCGATCAGAGAGTAAAAAACGCACAAGGTTCACAATGGTGTGAAATTTAAATGGGATATACCGGGCTAGGATTCGAGTTACAGGAACAAGAGCCAAACCAACCACCAAAGAATGGAATTGTCGAGCGAAAACACTTGACAACCTCCTAGAAGCTTTCTTGCCACCAAACCTTTCTCCATCAATTAGGAATCTGATGCCGTCACTAAACACATTCCTTAAATTGTAGCCATTTGTTGAGTGTTTTTTTTTTGGTGTCTAATCCGCATATATATCACCATTGCCCTTGATTTTCTTCACTGTATATCTCTTAAATGTCAAAATATACACGTGTGATTTAGTTTACAAAGATTTTTCAATGCCGAGAACCTCGATCAGAAAGTAAAAAAGGCGTAAGGTTCACAATGGTGTAAAATTAAAATGGGATATACCGGGCTAGGATTCGAGTTACAGAAACATGGGCCAAACCAACCACCCGAGAATGGAATCGTCGAGCGAAAACACTTGACAACATCCTAGAAGCAGATTTTCTTGCCACCAGACCTTTCTCCATCAATTAGGAATCTGATGCCGTCACTAAACACATTCCTTAAATTGTAGCCATTTGTTGAGTGTTTTTTTTTTGGTGTCTAATACGCATATATATCACCATTGCCCTTGATTTTCTTGACTGTATATCTCTTAAATGTCAACATATAAACGTGTGATTTAGTTTACGAAGATTTTTCAACGCTGAGAACCTCGATCAGAGAGTAAAATGGCGTAAGGTTCACAATGGTGTAAAATTAAAATGGGATAGATCGGGCTAGGATTCGAGTTACAGGAACAAGGGCCAAACCAACCACCCAAGAATGGAATAGTCGATCGAAAACACTTGACAACCTCCTAGAAGCAGCTTTTCTTGCCACCAGACCTTTTTCCATCAATTAGGAATCTGATGCCGTCACTAAACACATTCTTTAAATTGTAGCCATTTGTTGAGTGTTTTTTTTTGGTGTCTAATCCGGATATATATCACTATTGCCCTTGATTTTTTTGACTGTATAATGTCAACATATACACGTGTGATTTAGTTTACAAAGATATTTCAATGCCGAGAAGCTCGATCAGAGAGTAAAAAAGGCGTAAGGTTCACAATGTGTAAAATTAAAATTGGATATACCGGGCTAGGATTCGAGTTACAGGAACAAGGGCCAAACCAACCACCCAAGAATGGAATCGTCGAGCGAAAACACTTGACAACCTCCTAGAAGCAGCTTTTCTTACCACCAGACCTTTCTCCATCAATTAGGAATCTGATGCCATCACTAAACATATTACTTAAATTGTAGCCATTTGTTGTGTGTGTTTTTTTTTTGTGTGTCTAATCCGCATATATATCACCATTGCCCTTGATTTTCTTGTCTGTATATCTCTTAAATGTCAACATATACACGTGTGATTTAGTTTACGAAGATTTTTCAATGCTGAGAACCTCAATCAGAGAGTAAAAAAGGCGTAAGGTTCACAATGGTGTAAAATTAAAATAGGACATACCGGGCTAGGATTCGAGTTACAGGAACAAGGTCCAAACCAACCACCCAAGAATGGAATCGTCGAGCGAAAACACTTGACAACCTCCTAGAAGCAGCTTTTCTTTCCACCAGACCTTTCTCCATCAATTAGGAATCTGATGCCGTCACGAAACACATTCCTTAAATTGTAGTCATTTGTTGAGTGTTTTTTTTGGTGTCTAATCCGCATATATATCACCATTGCCCTTGATTTTCTTGACCCTATATCTCTTAAATGTCAACATATACATGTGTGATTTAGTTTATGAAGATTTTTCAATGCCGAGAACCTCGATCAGAGAGTAAAAAAGGCGTAAGGTTCACAATGGTGTAAAATTAAAATGGGTTATACCGGGCTAGGATTCGAGTTACAGGAACAAGGGCCAAACCAACCACCCAATAATGTAGTCGTCGAGCGAAAACACTTGACAACCTCCTAGAAGCAGCTTTTCTTGCCGCCAAACCTTTCTCCATCAATTAGGAATCCGATGCCGGCACTAAACACATTCCTTAAATTGTAGCCATTTGTTGAGTGTTTTTTTTTTGTGTCTAATCCGCATATATATCACCATTGCCCTTGATTTTCATGACTGTATATCTCTTAAATGTCAACATATACACGTGTGATTTAGTTTACGTAGATTTTTCAACGCTGAGAACCTTGATCAGAGAGTCAAAAAGGCGTAAGGTTCACAATGGTGTAAAATTAAAATGGGATATACCGGGCTAGGATTCGAGTTACAGGAACAAGGGCAAAACCAACCACCCAAGAATGGAATCGTCGAGCGAAAACACTTGACAACCTCCTAGAAGCAGCTTTTCTTGCCACAAGACCTTTCTCCATCAATTAGGAATCTGATGCCGTCACTGAACACATTTCTTAAATTGTAGCCATTTGTTGAGTGTTTTTTTTGTGTCGAATCCGCATATATATCACCATTGCCCTTAATTTTCTTGACTGTATATCTCTTAAATGTCAACATATACACGTGTGATTAAGTTTACGAGAATTTTTCAATGCCGAGAACCTCGATCAGAGAGTAAAAAAGGCGTAAGGTTCACAATGGTGAAAAATTAAAATGGGATATACCGGGCTAGGATTCGAGTTACAGGAACAAGGGCCAAACCAACCACCCAAGAGTGGAATCGTCGAGCGAAAACACTTGACAACCTCCTAGAAGCAGCTTTTCTTGCCACCAGACCTTTCTCCATCAATTAGGAATCTGATGCCGTCACTAAACACATTCCTTAAATTGTAGCCATTTGTTGAGTGTTTTTTTTTGTGTCTAATCCGCATATATATCACCATTGCCTTTGATTTTCTTGACTGTATATCACTTAAATGTCAACATATACACGTGTGATTTAGTTTACGAAGATTTTTCAATGCCGAGAACCTCGATCAGAGAATAAAAAAGGCGTAAGGTTCACAATGGTGTAAAATTAAAATGGGATATACCGGGCTAGGATTCGAGTTACATGAACAAGGGCAAAACCAACCACCAAGAATGGAATCGTCGAGCGAAAACACTTGACAACCTCCTTGAAGCAGCTTTTCTTGCCACCAGACCTTTCTCCATCAATTAGGAATCTGATGCCGACACTAAACACATTTTTTAAATTGTAGCCATTTGTAGAGTGTTTTTTTTTGTGTCTAATCCGCATATATATCACCATTGCCCTTGATTTTCTTGACTGTATCTCTCTTAAATGTCAATATATACTCGTGTGATTTAGTTTACGAAGATTTTTCAATGCCGTGAACCTCGATCAGAGGGTAAAAAGGCGTAAGGTTCACAATGGTGTGAAATTAAAATGGGATATACCGGGCTAGGATTCGAGTTACAGGAACAAGAGCCAAACCAACCACCCAAGAATGGAATCGTCGAGCGAAAACACTTGACAACCTCCTAGAAGCAGCTTTTCTTGCCACCAGACCTTTCTCCATCGATTAGGAATCTGATGTTGTCACTAAACACATTCCTTAAATTGTAGCCATTTGTTGAGTGTTTTTTTTTTTGGTGTCTAATCCGCATATATATCACGATTCCCCTTGATTTTCTTGACTGTATATCTCTTAAATGTCAACATATACACGTGTGATTTAGTTTACAAAGATTTTTCATTACCGAGAACCTCGATCAGAGAGTAAAAAAGGCGTAAGGTTCATAATGGTGTAAAATGAAAATGGGATATAACGGAGTAGGATTCGAGTTACAGGAACAAGGGCCAAGCCAACCACCCAAGAATGGAATCGTCGAGCGAAAACACTTGACAACCTCCTAGAAGCAGCTTTTCTTGCCACCAGACCTTTCTCCATCAATTAGGAATCTGATGCCATTACTAAACACATTCCCTAAATTGTTGCCGTTTGTTGAGTGTTTTTATTTTTGTGTCTAATCCGCATATATATCACCATTGCCCTTGATTTTCTTGAATGTATATCACTTAAATGTCAACATATACACGTGTGAATTAGTTTACGAACATTTTTCAATGCCGAGAACCTCGATCAGAGAGTAAAAAAGGCGTAAGGTTCACAATGGTGTAAAATTAAAATGGTATCTACCGGGCTAGGATTCGAGTTATAGGAACAAGGGCCAAACCAACCACCCAAAAATGGAATCGTCGAGCGAAAACACTTGACAACCTCCTAGAAGCGGCTTTTCTTGCCACCAGACCTTTCTCCATCAATTAGGAATCTGATGCCGTCACTAAACACGTTCCTTAAATTGTAGCCATTTGTTGAGTGTTTTTTTTTTTGTGTCTAATCCGCATATATATCACCATTGCCCTTGATTTTCTTGACTGTATATCTCTTAAATGTCAACATATACACGTGTGATTTAGTTTACGAAGATTTTTCAATGCCGAGAACCTCGATCAGAGAATAAAAAAGGCGTAAGGTTCACAATGGTGTAAAATTAAAACGGGATATCCCGGGCTAGGATTCGAGTTACAGGAACAAGGGCCAAATCAACCACCCAAGAATGGAATCGTCGAGCGAAAACACTTGACAACCTCCGAGAAGCAGCTTTTCTTGCCACCAGACCTTTCTCCATCAATTAGGAATCTGATGCCGTCACTAAACACATTCCTTAAATTGTAGCTATTTGTTGGGTGTTTTTTTTTTGTGTCAAATCCGCATATATATCACCTTTGCCCATGATTTTCTTGACTGTATATCTTTTAAATGTGAACATATACACGTGTGATTTAGTTGACGAAGATTTTTCAATGCCGAGAACCTCGATCAGAGAGTATAAAAGGCGTAAGGTTCACAATGGTGTAAAATTAAAATGGGATATACCGGGCTAGGATTCGAGTTACAGGAACAAGGGCCAAACTAACCACCCAAGAATGGAATCGTCGAGCGAAAACACTTGACAACCTCCTAGAAGCAGCTTTTCTTGCCACCAGACCTTTCTCCATCAATCAGGAATCTGATGCCGTCACTAAACATCTTACTTAAATTGTAGCCATTTGTTGAGTGTTTTTTTTTTGGTGTCTAATCCGCATATATATCACCATTGCCCTTGATTTTCTTGACTGTATATCTCTTAAATGTCAACATATACACGTGTGATTTAGTTTACGAAGATTTTTCAATGCCGAGAACCTCGATCAGAGAGTAAAAAAGGCGTATGGTTCACAATGGTGTAAAATTAAAATGGGATATCCCGGGCTAGGATTCAAGTTACAGGAACAAGGGCCAAACCAACCACCCAACAATGGAATCGTCGAGCGAAAACACATGACAACCTCCTAGAAGCAGCTTTTCTTGCCACCAGACCTTTCTCCATAAATTAGGAATCTGATGCCGTCACGAAACACATTCCTTAAATTGTAGCCATTTAAATGTTAACATATACATGTGTGATTTAGTTTACGAAGATTTTTCAATGCCGAGAACCTCGATCAGAGAGTAAAAAGGCGTAAGGTTTACAATGGTGTAAAATTAAAATGGGATATGACGGGCTAGGATTCGAGTTACAGGAACAAGAGCCAACCCAACCACCCAAGAATGGAATTGTCGAGCGAAAACACTTGACAACCTCCTAGAAGCAGCTTTTCTTGCCACCAGACCTTTCTCCATCGATTAGAAATCTGATGCCGTCACTAAACACATTCCTTAAATTGTAGCCATTTGTTGAGTGTTTTTTTTTGGTGTCTAATCCGCATATATATCACCATTGCCCTTGATTTTCTTGACTGTATATCTCTTAAATGTGAACATATACACGTGTGATTTAGTTGACGAAGATTTTTCAATGCCGAGAACCTCGATCAGAGAGTAAAAAAGGCGTAAGGTTCACAATGGTGTAAAATTAAAATGGGATATACCGGGCTAGGATTCGAGTTACAGGAACAAGGGCCAAACCAACCACCCAAGAATGGAGCCGTCGAGCGAAAACACTTGACAACCTCCTAGAAGCAGCTTTTCTTGCCACCAGACCTTTCTCAATCAATTAGGAATCTGATGCCGTCACTAAACACATTCCTTAAATTGTAGTTATTTCTTGAGTGTTTTTTTTTGTGTCTAATCCGCATATATATCACCATTGCCCTTGATTTTCTTGACTGTATATCTCTTAAATGTCAACATATACACGTGTGATTTAGTTTAAGAAGATTTTTCAATGCCGAGAACCTCGATCAGAGAGTAAAAAAGGCGTAAGGTTCACAATGGTGTAAAATTAAAATGGGATATACCGGGCTAGGATTCGAGTTACAGGAACAAGGGCCAAACCAACCACCCAAGAATGGAATTTTCGAGCGAAAACACTTGACAACCTCCTAGAAGCAGCTTTTCTTGCCACCAGACCTTTCTCCATCAATTAGGAATCTGATGCCGTCAGTAAACACGTTCCTTAAATTGTAGCCATTTGTAGAGTGTTTATTTTTGGTGTCTAATCCGCATATATATCACCATTGCCCTTGATTTTCTTGACTGTATATCTCTTAAATGTCAACATATACACGTGTGATTTAGTTTACGAAGATTTTTCAATGCCGAGAACCTCGATCAGAGAGTAAAAAGGCGTAAGGTTTACAATGGTGTAAAATTAAAATGGGATATACCGGGCTAGGATTCGAGTTACAGGAACAAGAGCCAAACCAACCACCCAAGAGTGCAATCATCGAGCGAAAACACTTGACAACCTCCTAGAAGCAGCTTTTCTTGCCACCAGACCTTTCTCCATCGATTAGAAATCTGATGCCGTCACTAAACACATTCCTTAAATTGTAGCCATTTGTTGAGTGTTTTTTTTTTGTGTCTAATCCGCATATATATCACCATTGCCCTTGATTTTCTTGACTGTATATCTCTTAAATGTCAACATATACACGTGTGATTTAGTTTACGAAGATTTTTCAATGCCAAGAACCTCGATCAGAGAGAAAAAAAGGCGTAAGGTTCACAATGGTGTAAAATTAAAATGGGATATACCGTGCTAGGATTCGAGTTACAGGAACAAGGGCCAAACCAACCACCCAAGAATGAAATCGTCGAGCGAAAACACTTGACAACCTCCAAGAAGCAGCTTTTCTTGCCACCAGACCTTTCTCCATCAATTAGGAATCTGATGCCGTCACTAAACACATTCCTTAAATTGTAGCAATTTGTTGAGTGTTTTTTTTTTGTGTCTAATCCGCATATATATCACCATTGCCCTTGATTTTCTTGACTGTATATCTTTTAAATGGCAACATATACACGTGTGATTTATTTTACGAAGATTTTCCAATGCCGAGAACCTCGATCAGAGAGTAAAAAAGGCGTAAGGTTCACAATGGTGTAAAATTAAAATGGGATATACCGGGCTTGGATTTGAGTTACAGGAACAAGGGCCAAACCAACCACCCAAGAATGGAATCGTCGAGCGAAAACACTTGACAACCTCCTAGAAGCAGCTTTTCTTGCCACAAGACCTTTCTCCATCGATTAGAATTCTGATGCCGTCACTACACACATTTATTAAATTGTAGCCATTTGTTGAGTGTTTTTTTTTTGTGTCAAATCCACATATATATCACCATTGCCCATGATTTTCTCGACTGTATATCTCTTAAATGTGAACATATACACGTGTGATTTGGTTTACGAAGATTTTTCAATGCCGAGAACCTCGATCAGAGAGTAAAAAAGGCGTAAGGTTCACAATGGTGTAAAATTAAAATGGGATATACCGGGCTAGGATTCGAGTTACAGGAACAAGGGCCAAACCAACCACCCAAGAATGGAATTGTCGAGCGAAAACACTTGACAACCTCCTAGAAGAAGCTTTTCTTGCCACCAGACCTTTCTCCATCAATTAGGAATCTGATGCCGTCACTAAACACATTCCTTAAATTGTAGCCATTTGTAGAGTGTTTTCTGTTTTGGTGTCTAATCCGCATATATATCACCATTGCCCTTGATTTTCTTGACTGTATATCTCTTAAATGTCAACATATACACGTGTGATTTAGTTTACCAAGATTTTTCTATGCCGAGAACCTCGATCAGAGAGTAAAAAAGGCGTAAAGTTCAGAATGGTGTAAAATTAAAATGGGATATACCGGGCTAGGATTCGAGTTACAGGAACAAGAGCCAAACCAACCACCCAAGAATGGAATCGTCGAGCGAAAACACTTGACAACCTCCTAGAAGCAGCTTTTCTTGCCACCAGACCTTTCTCCATCGATTAGAAATCTGATGACGTCACTAAACACATTTTTTAAATTGTAGCCATTTGTTGAGTTTTTTTTTTTGTGTCAAATCCTCATATATATCACCTTTGCCCATGATTTTCTTGACTGTATATCTCTTAAATGTGAACATATACACGTGTGATTTAGTTGACGAAGATTTTTCAATGCCGAGAACCTCGATCAGAGAGTAAAAAAGGCGTAAGGTTTACAATGGTGTAAAATTAAAATGGGATATAACGGGCTAGGATTCGAGTTACAGGAACAAGGGCGAAACCAACCACCCAATAATGGAATCATCGAGCGAAAACACTTGACAACCTCCTAGAAGCAGCTTTTCTTGCCACCAGACCTTTCTCCATCAATCAGGAATCTGATGCCGTCACTTAACAAATTACTTAAATTGTAGCCATTTGTTGAGTGTTTTTTTTTGGTGTCTAATCCGCATATATATCACCATTGCCCTTGATTTTCTTGACTGTATATCTTTTAAATGTCAACAAATACACGTGTGATTTAGTTTACGAAGATTTTCCAATGCCGAGAACCTCGATCAGAGAGTAAAAAAGGCGTAAGGTTCACAATGGTGTAAAATTAAAATGGGATATACCGGGCTAGGATTTGAGTTACAGGAACAAGGGCCAAACCAACCACCCAAGAATGGAATCGTTGAGCGAAAACACTTGACAACCTCCTAGAAGCAGCTTTTCTTGCCACCGGACCTTTCTCCATCGATTAGAAATCTGATGCCGTCACTAAACACATTTATTAAATTGTATCCATTTGTTGAGTGTTTTTTTTTTTGTGTCAAATCCACATATATATCACCATTGCCCATGATTTTCTCGACTGTATATCTCTTAAATGTGAACATATACACGTGTGATTTGGTTTACGAAGCTTTTTCAATGCCGAGAACCTCGATCAGAGAGTAAAAAAGGCGTAAGGTTCACAATGGTGTAAAATTAAAATGGGATATACCAGGCTAGGATTCGAGTTACAGGAACAAGGGCCAAACCAACCACCCAAGAATGTAATTGTCGAGCGAAAACACTTGACAACCTCCTAGAAGAAGCTTTTCTTGCCACCAGACCTTTCTCCATCAATTAGGAATCTGATGCCGTCACTAAACACATTCCTTAAATTGTAGCCATTTGTAGAGTGTTTTTTGTTTTGGTGTCTAATCCGCATATATATCACCATTGCCCTTGATTTTCTTGACTGTATATCTCTTAAATGTCAACATATACACGTGATTTAGTTTACCAAGATTTTTCAATGCCGAGAACCTCGATCAGAGAGTAAAAAAGGCGTAAGGTTCACAATGGTGTAAAATTAAAATGGGATATACCGGGCTAGGATTCGAGTTACAGGAACAAGGTCCAAACCAACCACCCAAGAATGGAATCAACGAGCGAAAACACTTGACAACCTCCTAGAGGCAGCTTTTCTTTCCACCAGACCTTTCTCCATCAATCAGGAATCTGATGCCGTCACTTAACATATTACTTAAATTGTAGCCATTTGTTGAGTGTTTTTTTTTGGTGTCTAATCCGCATATACATCTCCATTGCCCTTGATTTTCTTGACTGTATATCTCTTAAATGTCAACATATACACGTGTGATTTAGTTTACGAAGATTTTTCAATGCCGAGAACCTCGATCAGAGAGTAAAAAAGGCGTATGGTTCACAATGGTGTAAAATTAAAATGGGATATCCCGGGCTAGGATTCGAGTTACTGGAACAAGGGCCAAACCAACCACCCAAGAATGGAATCGTCGAGCGAAAACACTTGACAACCTCCAAGAAGCAGCTTTTCTTGCCACCAGACCTTTCTACATCAATTAGGAATCTGATGCCGTCACTAAACACATTCCTTAAATTGTAGTTATTTGTTGAGTGTTTTTTTTGTGTCTAATCCGCATATCTATCACCATTGCCTTTGATTTTCTTGACTGTATATCTCTTAAATGTCAACATATACACGTGTGATTTAGTTTAAGAAGATTTTTCAATGCCGAGAACCTCGATCAGAGAGTAAAAAAGGCGTAAGGTTCACAATGGTGTAAAATTAAAATGGGATATACCGGGCTAGGATTCGAGTTACAGGAACAAGGGCCAAACCAACCACCCAAGAATGGAATTGTCGAGCGAAAACACTTGACAACCTCCTAGAAGCAGCTTTTCTTGCCACCAGACCTTTCTCCATCAATTAGGAATCTGATGCCGTCAGTAAACACATTCCTTAAATTGTAGCCATTTGTAGAGTGTTTTTTTTTGGTGTCTAATCCGCATATATATCACCATTGCCGTTGATTTTCTTGACTGTATATCTCTTAAATGTCAACATATACACGTGTCATTTAGTTTACGAAGATTTTTCAATGCCGAGAAACTCGATCAGAGAGTAAAAAGGCGTAAGGTTTACAATGGTGTAAAATTAAAATGGGATATACCGGGCTAGGATTCGAGTTACAGGAACAAGAGCCAAACCAACCACCCAAGAATGGAATCGTCGAGCGAAAACACTTGACAACCTCCTAGAAGCACCTTTTCTTGCCACCAGACCTTTCTCCATCGATTAGAAATCTGATGCCATCACTAAACACATTCCTTAAATTGTAGCCATTTGTTGAGTGTTTTTTTTGGTGTCTAATCCGCATATATATCACCATTGCCCTTGATTTTCTTGACTGTATATCTCTTAAATGTCAACACATACACGTCTGATTTAGTTTACGAAGATTTTTCAATGCCGAGAACCTCGATCAGAGAGAAAAAAAGGCGTAAGGTTCACAATGGTGTAAAATTAAAATGGTATATACCGGGCTAGGATTCGAGTTACAGGAACAAGGGACAAACCAACCACCCAAGAATGAAATCGTCGAGCGAAAACACTTGATAACCTCCAAGAAGCAGCTTTTCTTGCCACCAGACCTTTCTCCATCAATTAGGAATCTGATGTCGTCACTAAACACATTCCTTAAATTGTAGCCATTTGTTGAGTGTTTTTTTTGTGTCTAATCCGCATATATATCACCATTGCCCTTGATTTTCTTGACTGTATATCTCTTAAATGTCAACATACACACGTGTGATTTAGTTTACCAAGATTTTTCAATGCCGAGAACCTCGATCAGAGAGTAAAAAAGGCGTAAAGTTCAGAATGGTGTAAAATTAAAATGGGATATACCGGGCTAGGATTCGAGTTACAGGAACAAGAGCCAAACCAACCACCCAAGAATGGAAACGTCGAGCGAAAACACTTGACAACCTCCTAGAAGCAGCTTTTCTTGCCACCAGACCTTTCTCCATCAATCAGAAATCTGATGACGTCACTAAACACATTTTTTAAATTGTAGCCATTTGTTGAGTTTTTTTTTTGTGTCAAATCCTCATATATATCACCTTTGCCCATGATTTTCTTGACTGTATATCTCTTAAATTTGAACATATACACGTGTGATTTAGTTGACGAAGATTTTTCAATGCCGAGAACCTCGATCAGAGATTAAAAAAGGCGTAAGTTTCACAATGGTGTAAAATTAAAATGGGATATACCGGGCTAGGATTCGAGTTACAGGAACAAGGGCAAAACCAACCACCCAAGAATGGAATCATCGAGTGAAAACACTTGACAACCTCCTAGAAGCAGCTTTTCTTGCCACCAGACCTTTCTCCATCAATCAGGAATCTGATGCCGTCACTTAACATATTACTTAAATTGTAGCCATTTGTTGAGTGTTTTTTTTTGGTGTCTAATCCGCATATATATCACCATTGCCCTTGATTTTCTTGACTGTATATCTCTTAAATGTCAACATATACACGCGTGATTTAGTTTACGAAGATTTTTCAATGCCGAGAACCTCGATCAGAGAGTAAAAAAGGCGTATGGTTCACAATGGTGTAAAATTAAAATGGGATATCCCGGGCTAGGATTCGAGTTACAGGAACAAGGGCCAAACCAACCACCCAAGAATGGAATCGTCGAGCGAAAACACTTGACAACCTCCTAGAAGCAGCTTTTCTTGCCACCAGACCTTTCTACATCAATTAGGAATCTGATGCCGTTACTAAACACATTCCTTAAATTGTAGTTATTTGTTGAGTGTTTTTTTTTGTGTCTAATCCGCATATATATCACCATTGCCCTTGATTTTCTTGACTGTATATCTCTTAAATGTCAACATATACACGTGTGATTTAGTTTAAGAAGATTTTTCAATGCCAAGAACCTCGATCAGAGAGTAAAAAAGGCGTAAGGTTCACAATGGTGTAAAATAAAAATGGGATATACCGGGCTAGGATTCGAGTTACAGGAACAAAAGCCAAACCAACCACCCAAGAATGGAATCGTCGAGCGAAAACACTTGACAACCTCCTAGAAGCACCTTTTCTTGCCACCAGACCTTTCTACATCAATTAGGAATCTGATGCCGTCACTAAACACATTCCTTAAATTGTAGTTATTTGTTGAGTGTTTTTTTTTGTGTCTAATCCGCATATCTATCACCATTGCCCTTGATTTTCTTGACTGTATATCTCTTAAATGTCAACATATACACGTGTGATTTAGTTTAAGAAGATTTTTCAATGCCGAGAACCTCGATCAGAGAGTAAAAAAGGCGTAAGGTTCACAATGGTGTAAAATTAAAATGGGATATACCGGGCTAGGATTCGAGTTACAGGAACAAGGGCCAAACCAACCACCCAAGAATGGAATTGTCTAGCGAAAACACTTGACAACCTCCTAGAAGCAGCTTTTCTTGCCACCAGACCTTTCTCCATCAATTAGGAATCTGATGCCGTCAGTAAACACATTCCTTAAATTGTAGCCATTTGTAGAGTGTTTTTTTTGGTGTCTAATCCGCATATATATCACCATTGCCCTTGATTTTCTTGACTGTATATCTCTTAAATGTCAACATATACACGTGTCATTTAGTTTACGAAGATTTTTCAATGCCGAGAAACTCGATCAGAGAGTAAAAAGGCGTAAGGTTTACAATGGTGTAAAATTAAAATGGGATATACCGGGCTAGGATTCGAGTTACAGGAACAAGAGCCAAACCAACCACCCAAGAATGGAATCGTCGAGCGAAAACACTTGACAACCTCCTAGAAGCAGCTTTTCTTGCCACCAGACCTTTCTCCATCAATCAGAAATCTGATGACGTCACTAAACACATTTTTTAAATTGTAGCCATTTGTTGAGTTTTTTTTTTGTGTCAAATCCTCATATATATCACCTTTGCCCATGATTTTCTTGACTGTATATCTCTTAAATGTGAACATATACACGTGTGATTTAGTTGACGAAGATTTTTCAATGCCGAGAACCTCGATCAGAGAGTAAAAAAGGCGTAATTTTCACAATGGTGTAAAATTAAAATGGGATATACCGGGCTAGGATTCGAGTTACAGGAACAAGGGCAAAACCAACCACCCAAGAATGGAATCATCGAGCGAAAACACTTGACAACCTCCTAGAAGCAGCTTTTCTTGCCACCAGACCTTTCTCCATCAATCAGGAATCTGATGCCGTCACTTAACATATTACTTAAATTGTAGCCATTTGTTGAGTGTTTTTTTTTTGGTGTCTAATCTGCATATATATCACCATTGCCCTTGATTTTCTTGACTGTATATCTCTTAAATGTCAACATATACACATGTGATTTAGTTTAAGAAGATTTTTCAATGCCGAGAACCTCGATCAGAGAGTAAAAAAGGCGTAAGGTTCACAATGGTGTAAAATTAAAATGGGATATACCGGGCTAGGATTCGAGTTACAGGAACAAGGGCCAAACCAACCACCCAAGAATGGAATTGTCGAGCGAAAACACTTGACAACCTCCTAGAAGCAGCTTTTCTTGCCACCAGACCTTTCTCCATCAATTAGGAATCTGATGCCGTCAGTAAACACATTCCTTAAATTGTAGCCATTTGTAGAGTGTTTTTTTTTTGGTGTCAAATCCGCATATATATCACCATTGCCCTTTATTTTCTTGACTGTATATCTCTTAAATGTCAACATATACACGTGTCATTTAGTTTACGAAGATTTTTCAATGCCGAGAAACTCGATCAGAGAGTAAAAAGGCGTAAGGTTTACAATGGTGTAAAATTAAAATGGGATATACCGGGCTTGGATTCGAGTTACAGGAACAAGAGCCAAACCAACCACCCAAGAATGGAATCGTCGAGCGAAAACACTTGACAACCTCCTAGAAGCACCTTTTCTTGCCACCAGACCTTTCTCCATCGATTAGAAATCTGATGCCGTCACTAAACACATTTTTTAAATTGTAGCCATTTGTTGAGTTTTTTTTTTTGTGTCAAATCCTCATATATATCACCTTTGCCCATGATTTTCTTGACTGTATATCTCTTAAATGTGAACATATACACGTGTGATTTAGTTGACGAAGATTTTTCAATGCCGAGAACCTCGATCAGAGAGTAAAAAAGGCGTAAGGTTCACAATGGTGTAAAATTAAAATGGGATATACCGGGCTAGGATTCGAGTTACAGGAACAAGGGACAAACCAACCACCCAAGAATGGAATCATCGAGCGAAAACACTTGACAACCTCCTAGAAGCAGCTTTTCTTGCCACCAGACCTTTCTCCATCAATCAGGAATCTGATGCCGTCACTTAACATATTACTTAAATTGTAGCCATTTGTTGAGTGTTTTTTTTTTTGGTGTCTAATCCGCATATACATCACCATTGCCCTTGATTTTCTTGACTGTATATCTCTTAAATGTCAACATATACACGTGTGATTTAGTTTACGAAGATTTTTCAATGCCGAGAGCCTCGATCAGAGAGTAAAAAAGGCGTATGGTTCACAATGGTGTAAAATTAAAATGGGATATCACGGGCTAGGATTCGAGTTACAGGAACAAGTGTCAAACCAACCACTCAAGAATGGAATCGTCGAGCGAAAACACTTGACAACCTCCTAGAAGCAGCTTTTCTTGCCACCAGACCTTTCTACATCAATTAGGAATCTGATGCCGTCACTAAACACATTCCTTAAATTGTAGTTATTTGTTGAGGGTTTTTTTTTGTGTCTAATCCGCATATCTATCACCATTGCCCTTGATTTTCTTGACTGTATATCTCTTAAATGTCAACATATACACGTGTGATTTAGTTTAAGAAGATTTTTCAATGCCGAGAACCTCGATCAGAGAGTAAAAAAGGCGTAAGGTTCACAATGGTGTAAAATTAAAATGGGATATACCGGGCTAGGATTCGAGTTACAGGAACAAGGGCCAAACCAACCACCCAAGAATGGAATTGTCGAGCGAAAACACTTGACAACCTCCTAGAAGCACCTTTTCTTGCCACCAGACCTTTCTCCATCGATTAGAAATCAGATGCCGTCACTAAACACATTCCTTAAATTGTAGCCATTTGTTGAGTATTTTTTTTTGGTGTCTAATCCGCATATATATCACCATTGCCCTTGATTTTCTTGACTGTATATCTCTTAAATGTCAACATATACACGTCTGATTTAGTTTACGAAGATTTTTCAATGCCGAGAACCTCGATCAGAGAGAAAAAAAGGCGTAAGGTTCACAATGGTGTAAAATTAAAATGGGATATACCGGGCTAGGATTCGAGTTACAGGAACAAGGGCCAAACCAACCACCCAAGAATGAAATCGTCGAGCGAAAACACTTGACAACCTCCTAGAAGCACCTTTTCTTGCCACCAGACCTTTCTCCATCGATTAGAAATCTGATGCCGTCACTAAACACATTCCTTAAATTGTAGCCATTTGTTGAGTGTTTTTTTTTTGTGTCTAATCCGCATATATATCACCATTGCCCTTGATTTTCTTGACTGTATATCTCTTAAATGTCAACATATACACGTCTGATTTAGTTTACGAAGATTTTTCAATGCCGAGAACCTCGATCAGAGAGAAAAAAAGGCGTAAGGTTCACAATGGTGTAAAATTAAAATGGGATATACCGGGCTAGGATTCGAGTTACAGGAACAAGGGCCAAACCAACCACCCAAGAATGAAATCGTCGAGCGAAAACACTTGACAACCTCCAAGAAGCAGCTTTTCTTGCCACCAGAACTTTCTCCATCAATTAGGAATCTGATGTCGTCACTAAACACATTCCTTAAATTGTAGCCATTTGTTGAGTGTTTTTTTTGTGTCTAATCCGCATATATATCACCATTGCCCTTGATTTTCTTGACTGTATATCTCTTAAATGTCAACATATACACGTGTGATTTAGTTTACCAAGATTTTTCAATGCCGAGAACCTCGATCAGAGAGTAAAAAAGGCGTAAAGTTCAGAATGGTGTAAAATTAAAATGGGATATACCGGGCTAGGATTCGAGTTACAGGAACAAGAGCCAAACCAACCACCCAAGAATGGAATCGTCGAGCGAAAACACTTGACAACCTCCTAGAAGTAGCTTTTCTTGCCACCAGACCTTTCTCCATCGATTAGAAATCTGATGACGTCACTAAACACATTTTTTAAATTGTAGCCATTTGTTGAGTTTTTTTTTTGTGTCAAATCCTCATATATATCACCTTTGCCCATGATTTTCTTGACTGTATATCTCTTAAATGTGAACATATACACGTGTGATTTAGTTGACGAAGATTTTTCAATGCCGAGAACCTCGATCAGAGAGTAAAAAAGGCGTAAGGTTCACAATGGTGTAAAATTAAAATGGGATATACCGGGCTAGGATTCGAGTTACAGGAACAAGGGCAAAACCAACGACCCAAGAATGGAATCATCGAGCGAAAACACTTGGCAACCTCCTAGAAGCAGCTTTTCTTGCCACCAGACCTTTCTCCATCAATCAGGAATCTGATGCCGTCACTTAACATATTACTTAAATTGTAGCCATTTGTTGAGTGTTTTTTTTTGTGTCTAATCCGCATATATATCACCATTGCCCTTGATTTTCTTGACTGTATATCTCTTAAATGCCAACATATACACGTGTGATTTAGTTTAGGAAGATTTTTCAATGCCGAGAACCTCGATCAGAGAGTAAAAAAGGCGTATGGTTCACAATGGTGTAAAATTAAAATGGGATATCCCGGGCTAGGTTTCGAGTTACAGGAACAAGGGCCAAACCAACCACCCAAGAATGGAATCGTCGAGCGAAAACACTTGACAACCTCCTATAAGCAGCTTTTCTTGCCACCAGACCTTTCTACATCAATTAGGAATCTGATGCCGTCACTAAACACATTCCTTAAATTGTAGTTATTTGTTGAGTGTTTTTTTTTGTGTCTAATCCGCATATATATCACCATTGCCCTTGATTTTCTTGACTGTATATCTCTTAAATGTAAACATATACACGTGTGATTTAGTTTAAGAAGATTTTTGAATGCCGAGAACCTCGATCAGAGAGTAAAAAAGGCGTAAGGTTCACAATGATGTAAAATTAAAATGGGATATACCGGGCTAGGATTCGAGTTACAGGAACAAGGGCCAAACCAACCACCCAAGAATGGAATTGTCGAGCGAAAACACTTGACAACCTCCTAGAAGCAGCTTTTCTTGCCACCAGACCTTTCTCCATCAATTAGGAATCTGATGCCGTCAGTAAACACATTCCTTAAATTGTAACCATTTTTAGAGTGTTTTTTTTTGTGTCTAATCCGCATATATATCACCATTGCCCTTGATTTTCTTGACTGTATATCTCTTAAATGTCAACATATACACGTGTCATTTAGTTTACGAAGATTTTTCATTGCCGAGAAACTCGATCAGAGAGTAAAAAGGCGTAAGGTTTACAATGGTGTAAAATTAAAATGGGATATACCGGGCTAGGATTCGAGTTACAGGAACAAGAGCCAAACCAACCACCCAAGAATGGAATCGTCGAGCGAAAACACTTGACAACCTCCTAGAAGCACCTTTTCTTGCCACTAGACCTTTCTCCATCGATTAGAAATCTGATGCCGTCACTAAACACATTCCTTAAATTGTAGCCATTTGTTGAGTGTTTTTTTTTGGTGTCTAATCCGCATATATATCCCCATTGCCCTTGATTTTCTTGACTGTATATCTCTTAAATGTCAACATATACACGTCTGATTTAGTTTACGAAGATTTTCAATGCCGAGAACCTCGATCAGAGAGAAAAAAAGGCGTAAGGTTCACAATGGTGTAAAATTAAAATGGGATATACCGGGCTAGAATTCGAGTTACAGGAACAAGGGCCAAACCAACCACCCAAGAATGAAATCGTCGAGCGAAAACACTTGACAACCTCCAAGAAGCAGCTTTTCTTGCCACCAGACCTTTCTCCATCAATTAGGAATCTGATGCCGTCACTAAACACATTCCTTAAATTGTAGCCATTTGTTGAGTGTTTTTTTTTGTGTCTAATCCGCATATATATCACCATTGCCCTTGATTTTCTTGACTGTATATCTCTTAAATGTCAACATATACACGTGTGATTTAGTTTACCAAGATTTTTCAATGCCGAGAACGTCGATCAGAGAGTAAAAAAGGCGTAAAGTTCAGAATGGGGTAAAATTAAAATGGGATATACCGGGCTAGGATTCGAGTTACAGGAACAAGAGCCAAACCAACCACCCAAGAATGGAATCGTCGAGCGAAAACACTTGACAACCTCCTAGAAGCAGCTTTTCTTGCCACCAGACCTTTCTCCATCGATTAGAAATCTGATGACGTCACTAAACACATTTTTTAAATTGTAGCCATTTGTTGAGTTTTTTTTTTGTGTCAAATCCTCATATATATCACCTTTGCCCATGATTTTCTTGACTGTATATCTCTTAAATGTGAACATATACACGTGTGATTTAGTTGACGAAGATTTTTCAATGCCGAGAACCTCGATCAGAGAGTAAAAAAGGCGTAAGATTCACAATGGTGTAAAATTAAAATGGGATATACCGGGCTAGGATTCGAGTTACAACAGGAACAAGGGCCAAACCAACCACCCAAGAATGGAATCGTCGAGCGAAAACACATGACAACATCCTAGAAGCAGCTTTTCTTACCACCAGACCTTTCTCCATCAATTAGGAATCTGATGCCGTCACTAAACACATTCCTTAAATTGTAGTTATTTGTTGAGTGTTTTTTTTTGGTGTCTAATCCGCATATATATCACCATTGCCTTTGATTTTCTTGACTGTATATCTCTTAAATGTGAACATATACACGTGTGATTTAGTTTACCAAGATTTTTCAATGCCGAGAACCTCGATCAGAGAGTAAAAAAGGCGTAAAGTTCAGAATGGTGTAAAACTAAAATGCGATATACCGGGCTAGGATTCGAGTTACAGGAACAAGAGCCAAACCAACCACCCAAGAATGCAATCGTCGAGCGAAAACACTTGACAACTTCCTAGAAGCAGCTTTTCTTGCCACCAGACCTTTCTCCATCGATTAGAAATCTGATGACGTCACTAAACACATTTTTTAAATTGTAGCCATTTGTTGAGTTTTTTTTTTGTGTCAAATCCTCATATATATCACCTTTGCCCATGATTTTCTTGACTGTATATCTCTTAAATGTGAACATATACACGTGTGAATTAGTTGACGAAGATTTTTCAATGCCGAGAACCTCGATCAGAGAGTAAAAAAGGCGTAAGGTTCACAATGGTGTAAAATTAAAATGGGATATACCGGGCTAGGATTCGAGTTACAGGAACAAGGGCCAAACCAACCACCCAAGAATGGAATCATCGAGCGAAAACACTTGACAACCTCCTAGAAGCAGCTTTTCTTGCCACCAGACCTTTCTCCATCAATCAGGAATCTGATGCCGTCACTTAACATATTACTTAAATTGTAGCCATATGATGAGTGTTTTTTTTTTTTTGTGTCTAATCCGCATATATATCATCATTGCCCTTGATTTTCTTGACTGTATATCTCTTAAATGTCAACATATACACGTGTGATTTAGTTTACGAAGAGTTTTCAATGCCGAGAACCTCGATCAGAGAGTAAAAAAGGCGTATGGTTCACAATGGTGTAAAATTAAAATGGGATATCCCGGGCTAGGATTCGAGTTACAGGAACAAGGGCCAAACCAACCACCCAAGAATGGAATCGTCGAGCGAAAACACTTGACAACCTCCTAGAAGCAGCTTTTCTTGCCACCAGACCTTTCTACATCAATTAGGAATCTGAAGCCGTCACTAAACACATTCCTTAAATTGTAGTTATTTGTTGAGTGTTTTTTTTTTTGTGTCTAATCCGCATATATATCACCATTGCCCTTGATTTTCTTGACTGTATATCTCTTAAATGTCAACATATACACGTGTGATTTAGTTTAAGAAGATTTTCAATGCCGAGAACCTCGATCAGAGAGTAAAAAAGGCGTAAGGTTCACAACGGTGTAAAATTAAAATGGGATATACCGGGCTAGGATTCGAGTTACAGGAACAAGGGCCAAACCAACCACCCAAGAATGGAATTGTCGAGCGAAAACACTTGACAACCTCCTAGAAGCAGCTTTTCTTGCCAACAGACCTTTCTCAATCAATTAGGAATCTGATGCCGTCAGTAAACACATTCCTCAAATTGTAGCCATTTGTAGAGTGTTTTTTTTTTGTGTCTAATCCGCATATATATCACCATTGCCCTTGATTTTCTTGACTGTATATCTCTTAAATGTCAACATATACACGTGTGATTTAGTTTACGAAGAGTTTTCAATGCCGAGAACCTCGATCAGAGAGTAAAAAAGGCGTATGGTTCACAATGGTGTAAAATTAAAATGGGATATCCCGGGCTAGGATTCGAGTTACAGGAACAAGGGCCAAACCAACCACCCAAGAATGGAATCGTCGAGCGAAAACACTTGACAACCTCCTAGAAGCAGCTTTTCTTGCCACCAGACCTTTCTACATCAATTAGGAATCTGAAGCCGTCACTAAACACATTCCTTAAATTGTAGTTATTTGTTGAGTGTTTTTTTTTTGTGTCTAATCCGCATATATATCACCATTGCCCTTGATTTTCTTGACTGTATATCTCTTAAATGTCAACATATACACGTGTGATTTAGTTTAAGAAGATTTTTCAATGCCGAGAACCTCGATCAGAGAGTAAAAAAGGCGTAAGGTTCACAACGGTGTAAAATTAAAATGGGATATACCGGGCTAGGATTCGAGTTACAGGAACAAGGGCCAAACCAACCACCCAAGAATGGAATTGTCGAGCGAAAACACTTGACAACCTCCTAGAAGCAGCTTTTCTTGCCACCAGACCTTTCTCCATCAATTAGGAATCTGATGCCGTCAGTAAACACATTCCTCAAATTGTAGCCATTTGTAGAGTGTTTTTTTTTTTGTGTCTAATCCGCATATATATCACCATTGCCCTTGATTTTCTTGACTGTATATCTCTTAAATGTCAACATATACACGTGTGATTTAGTTTACGAAGATTTTTCAATGCCGAGAAACTCGATCAGAGAGTAAAAAGGCGTAAGGTTTACAATGGTGTAAAATTAAAATGGGATATACCGGGCTAGGATTCGAGTTACAGGAACAAGGGCCAAACCAACCACCCAAGAATGGAATCGTCGAGCGAAAACACTTGACAACCTCCTAGAAGCAGCTTTTCTTGCCACCAGACCTTTCTCCATCAATCAGGAATCTGATGCCGTCACTTAACATATTACTTAAATTGTAGCCATTTGTTGAGTGTTTTTTTTTTTGGTGTCTAATCCGCATATATATCACCATTGCCCTTGATTTTCTTGACTGTATATCTCTTAAATGTCAACATATACACGTGTGATTTAGTTTACGAAGAGTTTTCAATGCCGAGAACCTCGATCAGAGAGTAAAAAAGGCGTATGGTTCACAATGGTGTAAAATTAAAATGGGATATCACGGGCTAGGATTCGAGTTACAGGAACAAGGGCCAAACCAACCACCCAAGAATGGAATCGTCGAGCGAAAACACTTGACAACCTCCTAGAAGCAGCTTTTCTTGCCACCAAACCTTTCTACATCAATTAGGAATCTGAAGCCGTCACTAAACACATTCCTTAAATTGTAGTTATTTGTTGAGTGTTTTTTTTTTGTGTCTAATCCGCATATATATCACCATTGCCCTTGATTTTCTTGACTGTATATCTCTTAAATGTCAACATATACACGTGTGATTTAGTTTAAGAAGATTTTTCAATGCCGAGAACCTCGATCAGAGAGTAAAAAAGGCGTAAGGTTCACAACGGTGTAAAATTAAAATGGGATATACCGGGCTAGGATTCGAGTTACAGGAACAAGGGCCAAACTAACCACCCAAGAATGGAATTGTCGAGCGAAAACACTTGACAACCTCCTAGAAGCAGCTTTTCTTGCCACCAGACCTTTCTCCATCAATTAGGAATCTGATGCCGTCAGTAAACACATTCCTCAAATTGTAGCCATTTGTAGAGTGTTTTTTTTTGGTGTCTAATCCGCATATATAACACCATTGCCCTTGATTTTCTTGACTGTATATCTCTTAAATGTCAACATATACACGTGTGATTTAGTTTACGAAGATTTTTCAATGCCGAGAAACTCGATCAGAGAGTAAAAAGGCGTAAGGTTTACAATGGTGTAAAATTAAAATGGGATATACCGGGCTAGGATTCGAGTTACAGGAACAAGAGCCAAACCAACCACCCAAGAATGGAATCGTCGAGCGAAAACACTTGACAACCTCCTAGAAGCACCTTTTCTTGCCACCAGACCTTTCTCCATCGATTAGAAATCTGATGCCGTCACTAAACACATTCCTTAAATTGTAGCCATTTATTGAGTGTTTTTTTTTGTGTCTAATCCGCATATATATCACCATTGCCCTTGATTTTCTTGACTGTATATCTCTTAAATGTCAACATATACACGTCTGATTTAGTTTACGAAGATTTTTCAATGCCGAGAACCTCGATCAGAGAGAAAAAAAGGCGTAAGGTTCACAATGGTGTAAAATTAAAATGGGATATACCGGGCTAGGATTCGAGTTACAGGAACAAGGGCCAAACCAACCACCCAAGAATGAAATCGTCGATCGAAAACACTTGACAACCTCCAAGAAGCAGCTTTTCTTGCCACCAGACCTTTCTCCATCAATTAGGAATCTGATGCCGTCACTAAACACATTCCTTAAATTGTAGCCATTTGTTGAGTGTTTTTTTTGGTGTCTAATCCGCATATATATCACCATTGCCCTTGATTTTCTTGACTGTATATCTCTTAAATGTCAACATATACACGTGTGATTTAGTTTACCAAGATTTTTCAATGCCGAGAACCTCGATCAGAGAGTAAAAAAGGCGTAAAGTTCAGAATGGTGTAAAATTAAAATGGGATATACCGGGCTAGGATTCGAGTTACAGGAACAAGAGCCAAACCAACCACCCAAGAATGGAATCGTCGAGCGAAAACACTTGACAACCTCCTAGAAGCAGCTTTTCTTGCCACCAGACCTTTCTCCATCGATTAGAAATCTGATGACGTCACTAAACACATTTTTTAAATTGTAGCCATTTGTTGAGTTTTTTTTTTTGTGTCAAATCCTCATATATATCACCTTTGCCCATGATTTTCTTGACTGTATATCTCTTAAATATGAACATATACATGTGTGATTTAGTTGACGAAGATTTTTCAATGCCGAGAACCTCGATCAGAGAGTAAAAAAGGCGTAAGGTTCACAATGGTGTAAAATTAAAATGGGATATACCGGGCTAGGATTCGAGTTACAGGAACAAGGGCCAAACCAACCACCCAAGAATGGAATCGTCGAGCGAAAACACATGACAACATCCTAGAAGCAGCTTTTCTTACCACCAGACCTTTCTCCATCAATTAGGAATCTGATGTCGTCACTAAACACATTCCTTAAATTGTAGTTATTTGTTGAGTGTTTTTTTTGTTGTCTAATCCGCATATATATCACCATTGCCTTTGATTTTCTTGACTGTATATCTCTTACATGTCAACATATACACGTGTGATTTAGTTTACCAAGATTTTTCAATGCTGAGAACCTCGATCAGAGAGTAAAAAAGGCGTAAAGTTCAGAATGGTGTAAAATTAAAATGCGATATACCGGGCTAGGATTCGAGTTACAGGAACAAGAGCCAAACCAACCACCCAAGAATGGAATCGTCGGGCGAAAACACTTGACAACTTCCTAGAAGCAGCTTTTCTTGCCACCAGACCTTTCTCCATCGATTAGAAATCTGATGACGTCACTAAACACATTTTTTAAATTGTAGCCATTTGTTGAGTTTTTTTTTTTGTGTCAAACCCTCATATATATCACCTTTGCCCATGATTTTCTTGACTGTAAATCTCTTAAATGTGAACATATACACGTGTGATTTAGTTGACGAAGATTTTTCAATGCCGAGAACCTCGATCAGAGAGTAAAAAAGGCGTAAGGTTCACAATGGTGTAAAATTAAAATGGGATATACCGGGCTAGGATTCGAGTTACAGGAACAAGGGCCAAACCAACCACCCAAGAATGGAATCATCGAGCGAAAACACTTGACAACCTCCTAGAAGCAGCTTTTCTTGCCACCAGACCTTTCTCCATCAATCAGGAATCTGATGCCGTCACTTAACATATTACTTAAATTGTAGCCATTTGTTGAGTGTTTTTTTTTTGGTGTCTAATACGCATATATATCACCATTGCCCTTGATTTTCTTGACTGTATATCTCTTAAATGTCAACATATACACGTGTGATTTAGTTTACGAAGATTTTTCAATGCCGAGAACCTCGATCAGAGAGTAAAAAAGGCGTATGGTTCACAATGGTGTAAAATTAAAATGGGATATCCCGGGCTAGGATTCGAGTTACAGGAACAAGGGCCAAACCAACCACCCAAGAATGGAATCGTCGAGCGAAAACACTTGACAACCTCCTAGAAGCAGCTTTTCTTGCCACCAGACCTTTCTACATCAATTAGGAATCTGAAGCCGTCACTAAACACATTCCTTAAATTGTAGTTATTTTGTTGAGTGTTTTTTTTTTGTGTCTAATCCGCATATATATCACCATTGCCCTTGATTTTCTTAACTGTATATCTCTTAAATGTCAACATATACACGTGTGATTTAGTTTAAGAAGATTTTTCAATGCCGAGAACCTCGATCAGAGAGTAAAAAAGGCGTAAGGTTCACAACGGTGTAAAATTAAAATGGGATATACCGGGCTAGGATTCGAGTTACAGGAACAAGGGCCAAACCAACCACCCAAGAATGGAATCATCGAGCGAAAACACTTGACAACCTCCTAGAAGCAGCTTTTCTTGCCACCAGGCCTTTCTCCATCAATCAGGAATCTGATGCCGTCACTTAACATATTACTTAAATTGTAGCCATTTGTTGAGTGTTTTTTTTTTTTTGGTGTCTAATCCGCATATATATCACCATTGCTCTTGATTTTCTTGACTGTATATCTCTTAAATGTCAACATATACACGTGTGATTTAGTTTACGAAGAGTTTTCAATGCCGAGAACCTCGATCAGAGAGTAAAAAAGGCGTATGGTTCACAATGGTGTAAAATTAAAATGGGATATCCCGGGCTAGGATTCGAGTTACAGGAACAAGGGCCAAACCAACCACCCAAGAATGGAATCGTCGAGCGAAAACACTTGACAACCTCCTAGAAGCAGCTTTTCTTGCCACCAGACCTTTCTACATCAATTAGGAATCTGAAGCCGTCACTAAACACATTCCTTAAATTGTAGTTATTTGTTGAGTGTTTTTTTTTGTGTCTAATCCGCATATATATCACCATTGCCCTTGATTTTCTTAACTGTATATCTCTTAAATGTCAACATATACACGTGTGATTTAGTTTAAGAAGATTTTTCAATGCCGAGAACCTCGATCAGAGAGGAAAAAAGGCGTAAGGTTCACAACGGTGTAAAATTAAAATGGGATATACCGGGCTAGGATTCGAGTTACAGGAACAAGGGCCAAACCAACCACCTAAGAATGGAATTGTCGAGCGAAAACACTTGACAACCTCCTAGAAGCAGCTTTTCTTGCCACCAGACCTTTCTCCATCAATTAGGAATCTGATGCCGTCAGAAAACACATTCCTCAAATTGTAGCCATTTGTAGAGTGTTTTTTTTTTGTGTCTAATCCGCATATATATCACCATTGCCCTTGATTTTCTTGACTGTATATCTCTTAAATGTCAACATATACACGTGTGATTTAGTTTACGAAGATTTTTCAATGCCGAGAAACTTGATCAGAGAGTAAAAAGGCGTAAGGTTTACAATGGTGTAAAATTAAAATGGGATATACCGGGCTAGGATTCGAGTTACAGGAACAAGAGCCAAACCAACCACCCAAGAATGGAATCGTCGAGCGAAAACACTTGACAACCTCCTAGAAGCACCTTTTCTTGCCACCAGACCTTTCTCCATCGATTAGAAATCTGATGCCGTCACTAAACACATTCCTTAAATTGTAGCCATTTATTGAGTGTTTTTTTTTTGTGTCTAATCCGCATATATATCACCATTGCCCTTGATTTTCTTGACTGTATATCTCTTAAATGTCAACATATACACGTCTGATTTAGTTTACGAAGATTTTTCAATGCCGAGAACCTCGATCAGAGAGAAAAAAAGGCGTAAGGTTCACAATGGTGTAAAATTAAAATGGGATATACCGGGCTAGGATTCGAGTTACAGGAACAAGGGCCAAACCAACCACCCAAGAATGAAATCGTCGAGCGAAAACACTTGACAACCTCTAAGAAGCAGCTTTTCTTGCCACCAGACCTTTCTCCATCAATTAGGAATCTGATGCCGTCAATAAACACATTCCTTAAATTGTAGCCATTTGTTGAGTGTTTTTTTTTGGTGTCTAATCCGCATATATATCACCATTGCCCTTGATTTTCTTGACTGTATATCTCTTAAATGTCAACATATACACGTGTGATTTAGTTTACCAAGATTTTTCAATGCCGAGAACCTCGATCAGAGAGTAAAAAAGGCGTAAAGTTCAGAATGGTGTAAAATTAAAATGGGATATACCGGGCTAGGATTCGAGTTACAGGAACAAGAGCCAAACCAACAACCCAAGAATGGAATCGTCGAGCGAAAACACTTGACAACCTCCTAGAAGCAGCTTTTCTTGCCACCAGACCTTTCTCCATCGATAAGAAATCTGATGACGTCACTAAACACATTTTTTAAATTGTAGCCATTTGTTGAGTTTTTTTTTTGTGTCAAATCCTCATATGTATCACCTTTGCCCATGATTTTCTTGACTGTAAATCTCTTAAATGTGAACATATACACGTGTGATTTAGTTGACGAAGATTTTTCAATGCCGAGAACCTCGATCAGAGAGTAAAAAAGGCGTAAGGTTCACAATGGTGTAAAATTAAAATGGGATATACCGGGCTAGGATTCGAGTTACAGGAACAAGGGCCAAACCAACCACCCAAGAATGGAATCGTCGAGCGAAAACACATGACAACATCCTAGAAGCAGCTTTTCTTACCACCAGACCTTTCTCCATCAATTAGGAATCTGATGCCGTCACTAAACACATTCCTTAAATTGTAGTTATTTGTTGAGTGTTTTTTTTTGTTGTCTAATCCGCATATATATCACCATTGCCTTTGATTTTCTTGACTGTATATCTCTTAAATGTCAACATATACACGTGTGATTTAGTTTACCAAGATTTTTCAATGCCGAGAACCTCGATCAGAGAGTAAAAAAGGCGTAAAGTTCAGAATGGTGTAAAATTAAAATGCGATATACCGGGCTTGGATTCGAGTTACAGGAACAAGAGCCAAACCAACCACCCAAGAATGGAATCGTCGGGCGAAAACACTTGACAACTTCCTAGAAGCAGCTTTTCTTGCCACCAGACCTTTCTCCATCGATTAGAAATCTGATGACGTCACTAAACACATTTTTTAAATTGTAGCCATTTGTTGAGTTTTTTTTTTGTGTCAAATCCTCATATATATCACCTTTGCCCATGATTTTCTTGACTGTAAATCTCTTAAATGTGAACATATACACGTGTGATTTAGTTGACGAAGATTTTTCAATGCCGAGAACCTCGATCAGAGAGTAAAAAAGGCGTAAGGTTCACAATGGTGTAAAATTAAAATGGGATATACCGGGCTAGGATTCGAGTTACAGGAACAAGGGCCAAACCAACCACCCAAGAATGGAATCATCGAGCGAAAACACTTGACAACCTCCTAGAAGCAGCTTTTCTTGCCACCAGACCTTTCTCCATCAATCAGGAATCTGATGCCGTCACATAACATATTACTTAAATTGTAGCCATTTGTTGAGTGTTT